>PVHY01023451.1:0-20930 GCA_004024945.1 Uropsilus gracilis
GTGAATCCCGGTAAAATAAATAAATAAATTAATTAATTTAAAAAAATATGTATAACAAAGTAAAAAAAATAAATAAAAAAAAATATATATATAAAAAAAAGAAATATAAGTATCTTTAAGTATTGCTCTAAAGTAAATTCACAAAAATCCTAAATGAATGTTTTACCAGTGCCTGGATAATATTGGTTAGTTTTTCTCTCATCATGACAATAAGAGACACTCTCAATTTTCTATATGTCAGACAACAAAGATTTATAGAGACCCTTTCATGAAAGGACACCGATCAGAACTCAGGAGAAAGGATCTTTAGCTAGTATTCGGGAGACTTGACAACAAATCCTATTGCAAAAAAAGCAGAAAATTATTAATCCCTTAGAACTTCACTGGCATCCTCTTTCATTATATGTTTTAGGTTGTACATCCCTCCTTTCTATCATCAATATTTGTTCTCTGTTATATGTTGGTAGTAAGCTAGATTTTCATAAAGCAAATAAGTGCAGGCATATTTCCTATTAGTATGCTTCCCAGAGCACTTACATTTAATCAGCTCACTGAACTAGGATGACAATGTTGCAGAAATTTAGCATCTATAATGCGGGAAAATATAACTATATTTTGGCATAAATAGAGATTTGTAGAAATCATCTTAGGGAGTAGATCATTTCCGCCATGTTATTCTCATCTCAAATATCCGCCATGTTATTCTCATCCAAAGAGTCCTCATGAATTCATCTGGGTTCCTTTCTTAACAATTGACACTATATGTACTGTGATAGCTATTAGTCTTGCTTGAAGAAAAAAGAGTGAACAGAAACTGACCTCAGCCTTGACTGATATGTGCAACAAATACTTCCAATGAATCTAATCACTTTACATTTTGCTTCATTAGAACAAACCAACATCAGAAATGATTCTGTCTCTTCCCAAGATATTAGGCTAGTATCATTTGAATTTTAAAATGAAGTCTGGCATTTTCCTGAGTCCAATGGACTAAAATGCTCAATAAAAATATTCAAAAATGCTCAATAAAAAGAAAATGCTCAATAAATTTTCAATAAAAGTCTTTTCATTAAGACTTTATAGAGTCATCCATGATTCCCCCATATACGAACACTTTTGGGGTAACCCTATTCACCATGAACGAGGGATACAATTCCTTATATCTCAGTACTATAATAAAAACACCTATTTTAAAAGTTTGAGAAACTTAAGGTAATTTTCATAAATTTCAGAAGAATAATTTCTCATAACTCCAGACATAAATTTTTACACAATGAGTTAAGATGCTTTGTTAATGTTTTTTATGAATGTGTAAAGACCATCTCTGTGAATAAAAAGCTCATTGTGACCAAAGTACAAATATGATAATGATTCTGATAACTGGAATTTGCCAAAGAGACATCAGTGGGAACAGTGTCCTTGGGGACAATAAGATACAACAATTATGCCTCATGAGAAAACATAATTCTGGCAAATCTTTAATCAGGTAAGAAAGTATGCACAGATAATAAGCAATAGAGTAATACACATATTTTATGAGAAAATATATAAAGTACATAATAGCAACACATTTATGTATTGTAGTAAAGATATTTTCCATATTAATATAAATTTACATTATAATTTTTCTGTATGGTGTAGTCCTCAAGGAAAGGGTTGAGAGCACTGAAGCTGCAAGCATTATACTTATCAAATACTGAGGAAAAATTTTTCAGTCTTTAAAATATGGACAATAACTGCTTATTTTCAATATCATTGTTTGACAGGTTCACCCAAGAAGCTTAAAGGAAAATGCATTTTCATTTTACTTTGTGTTTTACCATTTGCTTCTTGTCCAGATACCATGAGGTTCCACATAAAGTTATTAAAAGTTAGTTTAATAGAAGTGATTGTACAAAACTTACAAAATCACATCTCCTTAGGACATGAATGATTTTAGGTGATTTTGACAATAACATCTTTAGTTTATGACACATCTTAGAAAAGGTTTCAATATTTACTGCTTTATTGTAAAATAAATGAAAATAATTTGTTTGCATTCATTCAGCAATTGTGTGAGTTATGATTATTACATTTAAAATATCATCAATTTATGAACCTGCACATGTAGAACGTTAACAAGAATATTGGATATGGATTACATTACGATAGACAGCAGGGATGGTTTTGTTCTTCTGTGGGGACGGCTGTCAGACCCAAGGAAAAACATTGGCTTTCTCAAAGACAGGAGAGCTATACCTTCTTAATTTGATTTTCTGAGCTTTACACATTTTCTATTTATTAGAGTAACATTGCCCAGGACATCATATATCAAATAAGGTGCTTGTCTTTCTCCATTTCACTTATTTCATGCATCCATCCATATTTTTTAACTTGGCAAGATACCATTTTTTTACAAGATTCAGATATTTGTTAGCCACTGCACACCCCAACTAAGAGCATCAACATATTTTGTGCAGTTAGAAGAAAAATGTCCTTATAGTGGAAAGAAGTTCAGAGAGCTTAGGAAAATCTTCATATTTAGGCAGCTTTCTAGTGAGGCATGTCCTTTAGAAGTCTGGACCTTCAGCTTTCTGTCATGCATATCCATCAAATATAACTGGTATTATTATTGGGACCAAGTTAGCGTCAAAATTCTGGGTTATTCTTGCTGTACCACTGACATCTGGATTGAACAAAACCAGTCACATGATATTGGATCTTGTTCTAGTACCACCTACTCTAATAAATACAATGATACAAAGAGAGTGATGAGGGTAGGATGCTTTTCATCTGCCTATGTATCTGGTGGAACATCCAGGGATGCCTTCAGCAAATAGGACAGAATAAATCTGCAAGTCACTCCAATCACCTATTTTTTGGTATTTATTAACATTCCATTATCTGCATGTGTGTAATATTTCTGCTTTATGCAGTCATCTATCATTGCACTTGTAACTAGTTCCAACTCTGGGATATTGTAAGTAATATAACAAGATGGGGAGCATATATATTCTCAACTAGTAGTTTTGATTTTTGACATAAATGTCAGACATGAGATACTTACATGGTGTAGTTTCTCTATTCACTTTTTGAGGACATTCCATAATATTTTTCATGATGATTATGTTAAGTAGTACAAAGTATCTTCACTATAAAACTTCCTTAAATTACTTTATTCATAATTGCAATTTTGGGATTCAATGAGAAAATAAGGTTTTATTATCAGGTAAGGATTATTTTCCCCATGAATCACATGCTATATAGTAGGGCTAAGGCTGAAGTGGCAGTGCACATGGCTCTCATTTCTTGTGTACAATGTATCTCCTAAGGTAACAGTGTGATAGCCATGACTTCTGGGTTCCTTGTCCCAACTAAGAGTGGTAGCTGAGCAACAAGGAGAAGCTAGAAAGACTGAGAGTAGGTCTTGGGAAAGAAAAAAAAAGAGATAATGACTAAGGGTAGACTTGCAGAACAACATGGAGCAGAAAGATGTGAAAAAGTCATGCTTGTTTCCTGGCTTTGGGCTTATACCAGGGACTTGGAGAACACTGATAATGAAACTTGAAAAACACAGAGACACACATGAGGAGGCTGACAATGGCAGGTTTTATCCTAGTTTGAGTTTAGATTTGGCTCTTGTCCTTCCATATTTGTAGGAACACTTCTGCCCTCACTTCTATGATTCCCTGCCAGAAGATGCCTTATATTTTCAGCAAGCATTCAAACCTCAGTGGTTCCACTTGGGCTAACATTCTTTGCCAGGGTATTGTGTAACTTTGGATATTTCGTTTGGAACTAAAATGTTTTTCTTCTCTATTAAAGTTCTTTTCTATTGCAGGTCTTATACACTAAGGGTATATTTTGTTCTTAGGTAGCAAATACCTCTATCTACTAAGAGTGTGGAAGACTGGAGGTACTGCTGTACCCATAATTGTAATGACATGAGTAGGAAAGTCAACTGATATGTTAGAGTAGGGGTACTCCTATTCACCAAGAAGGGGTTATTTTTACCTGCATTTTCGTTCACCAGTAGTTCATTTGTAGACATTATTAATAGTGCAGCCTGATTCACTTCTGGACCCACCCAAATAAAGATGACTTTTCTTATTCTCCCACTGGGTTTTTATACTCAATAGCCATAGGAGCACTTTTGGCTATTTTGCATACATGTGACCCATAGTCTGGGTTGACCCTCCCTCCCTGTGCCCTGTGAGATAACACAAGAACATATTCCTGGGGTTGCTTCCTTCTGACAATCTCAGCTGAAGTGTAAGATTGCTGATAGCAGAAATAGGATATGGGCCCTTTAAGAGGTTGCCATCAAATGTACTGATGAAAACTACAGGTCAATCTCCTAGTGAACAGAGATGCAAAAATTCTCAACAAAATTCTAGCAAAAGGAACTCAACAAGTCATTGAAGAGATAGATAATACACCATGACTAAGTGGGATTTATCCCCAGGAAACAAGGCTAGTTCAGCACCTAAAAATCAGTTGATGTAATCCAACACATCAACAGAAAGAAAATTAAAAACCACACTATCAATATCATCAGAGGCTTAGAAAGGATTTGATGAAATTCAACATCCATTTATGATGATGGCCCTTGAAATTCTTGGAATAGAAGGAATGAAACTTAACATAATCAAAGCAATACACAACAAACCCACAGTCAATATCATCTTAAATGGAGAAAATCTGAAAGAAACCCTTCCCTCTGAGACTGAGATAAAGACAAGGCTGAACACTAACTCAATGGGACATATGAATTACATATGTCACTATTATAGCACTATTTACAATAGCCAGAATATGAAAACAATCCAAATGTCCCCCAAAAGAAGAGTGGATCAGAAAACTATGGTATAATTGCAGAATGGAACTTTATTCAGCAATCAAAAAGACAAATGTGATGCATTTGTGATGTAGCAAATCACATGGGTGGTCCTAGGGGGAATCAAGCCAGTGGAAATGAACCAGAAAGAAACAGAGAAATACTGTATGGTCTCAATTATATGTGGGATATAGGGAAAACAAATAAACAAAAAGACAAGAAAAGGTTAAAATCAGCAAAATCAGAGCAGAAATAAAATATAAAGCAAGGAAAGAGAAGGAGGGTAAAAGTTGGGTAGGGATAAACACAAAAGATTAAGAAGAGGGTCCATGGGTGACAAGGTGATGGGTGTACCTCAACGTGTTGCAATATCTATCTATCTATCTATCTATCTATCTATCTATCTATCTATCTATCTATCTATCTATCTATCTATCTATCTATCTATCTATCTATCTATCATCTATCTACATGTACAATCAATTAGGAAATAAAATAAATAATTAGAAAATCACTAAAAAAAGAAAGAGTTGTTCAAATTTAGGCAGGCATGAAGGACCTAGTGGTTACAAACCACAGTGCAGGGGGCATTGAATAAATCACATTCAACTCAAAATAAGGGAATAAGTTGAACTCTGAAAGAGATGAGAATTTTACAGTTGATAAAAAGGTGATATTAAGGCTTAATTCTGTCTTTGTCTTATGGGAGAAACAAAACTAAACTTCACAATGTAAAAAATATCTTAAAGAAAGTCTTGATAAATTACTATTTGATAAACATTTTCTTTTTGCCCTTGGATTGAAGCAATGTAGAGAAAAATGTCCTAATGAGCAAATTGTTAGTCCAGATAAACTGATTCAATATAATTCTGGAAGTTTTAGAGTATAAAGAATGTTTTATTTATATAACTGTCATTTTGTGCAAGAAAATCTTGAATAATATTTAAGCTATG
Organism: Uropsilus gracilis; assembly: GCA_004024945.1. Classification (NCBI taxonomy): domain Eukaryota; kingdom Metazoa; phylum Chordata; class Mammalia; order Eulipotyphla; family Talpidae; genus Uropsilus; species Uropsilus gracilis. The sequence goes on from PVHY01023451.1 coordinate 5,770, forward strand.
TAAATGCAGGTCATGTTTCTTAGCACACTGAAGAATTCAAAATAATTCACAAGGTAGAAAAAGGAGATTCAGTAAAGAATAGAAAATAAAAGAACCAAGAGATATATTTTATATATACATGTTCCATTGTCAATTGGAATTATAATTATAAGATAATATTATATCAAAGAAGAAAAATCAAATGATAATTTTAAGTCATTTAAAATTACCTTTATATACATATAAATATTTTTGAATTTTTGGGCCATCTGGTCTCTATTAAATTACTCAGCTCTGACATTACAAGTAACTATAGAAAATATATGAATAAATGAGATTAAAAGTGTTCCAATAAAACTTTATTTACAACAATCAGTGGTGGGTGTATTTTACCTTCAGGCTTTAGCTGACTCTTGCTCTCATATGGTCCATATTCTTTAGCTTTAATTCAATGCTCTTCCCAATCTTCTGTGAGATCTGTCATTCAAAATAATATCAACAAACGAACTTCTTTTGCTTGAGCGTAAACTCCAAGTACCCAGACTACTTGAGCCTGCATCCCTGTTGAGCTCTCACATCTCTAGTTGGTAACCTTGAGAGCACTTGCCCACCATGTGTGACATCAGCCCCTCAGCCACGATAGTAAGGCACTGCAGGGATACCAGTGCCTCTGGCATTGAACTGAGGACACTGATTACTTCACCAGATCAGATCTTTGCAAACACAGCTCAGGTCATCAATCCTATTAATGATACTCTCTAGGTCACAGTGTGAAATTAATTAAAGAAATTGTGGACTCATATTTTGAAAATTATTTTTTTCAGAGTTGTAAATTGAGCTATTGTCAAAGATTTCCTCATAGAGTTGATTCAGTTTCATGAATATTAAATGTAGAAAACAGAATAAAACAGGACACTCTACAAAGGGAAAAATCCTCTTCCTATTTTAAACTTGTTCTGTTTGTGTGCGTGCGTGATGCAAGTATGCCTGCTTGCATGTTGTTGCCAGTATCCATGGTTTAATTTTTTTCTTTTTCTTGAAGTAATATCTTTAAAATTTTTTTTAAAAAGTTATATATATATATTTTATATCAATGTATTCTCCCCTCACCATGTCACCCAAGCACTGTCATCTTGACCTTATGAGTTCTTCCTTTTCCTGATTTATCCCACCCTCTTTTTTTCCTCCTCCCTAGCTGTGTGTTTTAGTTCTACTGTCAGCTTGTTAGTTTTGATTTTTTTCTTGACTTTTTGTTTTCCCTATATCCCACCTATAAGTGAGGCCATCTGTTTCCTTTCCTTTTCCTTTCTGGTCTATTTCCATTAGCATGATTCCTTCTGGGTCCATCCATGTTATCACAAGTGCATCAAATTTGTCATTTTTGACCACTGAATAATTTTCCATTATATAAATATCCCACAATTTTTCAATCACTCATCAGCTTTGGGATATTTGTGTTGTTTCCAGATCCTGGTTATTGTAAATAGTGCTGCAATAAACATGGGTGTGCAGGCATTCTTTTAATTAGTGTCCTGATGTCCTTTGGGTAGATTCCCACTGGCAGAATAGCTGGATCACGAATTAGTTCCTTTTTCAGGTTGAAGGTCCTCCACATTGCTTTCCATAGTGCTTGGACAGTTGGTATTCCCACCAGCAGTGTAAAAGTGTTCTTATTCCATCACATTCATGCCAGCACTTGTTTTTTGCTCATTTTTTGATAGGAGTCATTTTCACTAGTGTAAGGTGGTATTTTACTGTGACTTTGAATTGCATTTCCATTATTATAAGTGATGTTGAGCATTTTTTTCATATGTCTTTTGAGCATTTGTATTTTTTACCTGGAGAAGTGTCTTTTAAGTTCTTCTGCCCCCCTTTTGACTGGCTTTTAACTTAGTTTTGTTTGTGAAACTTGATGTCAGTTCAGTGGAATGCAAAATTTTTTTCCCCCACTCAGTTAGGTGTCTGTTTGTTTTATTGTCTCTTTTGTGATACAAAAGCTTTGAAGTAGTATCTTTTCTGTGTTTTATTTGTTTCATTCCATGTATTTATTTTCTGATTTTGGTAATTACATTTTTAGTTATTTGATATGCTTAGATTGAATATTTATATTAAAGTTTGTGTTAGCAAGACCTTTATACACAGTTTATTTTATATTTCAGATATTTGTTTTAGAATATTTATTTATTTTATGTAAAGGAGTTTACAAAACTTGTTGTTTTAAAAATTCCCCAGAACTCATAACTACTGTATTTATAATGTTAAACACTTTCTTTTTCAATATTAATGATTAGTGTTGGATAATAGTACATGTTTTTTCTTAAAAATAAATTCTTATGCCCTTCTAGAGAGTAGCAATTTTAATTGAGATTAAAGAGAAAAAGAATTTAAGCCAGTTTCACAAATCAAGATTTAGAGGATTTTTAAGATATTAACCTAAGTAAAGATGTTAAACTTCCCAAAAACTGTGAAAAAGCCGAATTTTTCTTTGTAATCTGATTGTTCCAATTACATGTGCTATTATTTGTTTAAAATAAATGCAATTTTCTTAATTGTGTCATTGAAAGCTTGTTTTACTTGCTTGTTCCTCAAAGTATAAATGAATGGGTTCAACATAGGAGCAACAGATGTGGTCAGCACAGATACTCCTTTATTAATCTCGACCTGCTCTTTGGCTGAAGGCTTGATATAGATGAAAATGCAGCTGCCATAGGTGATGGAAACAACAATCATGTGAGAAGAGCATGTGGAGAAAGCTTTCTTTCTTTGTGCAGCAGAAGGGAATCCGAGAATTGTCCTCATGATATATACGTATGAAAGAACAACCGCTATCAATGTGACGATGAATATTAGCACTGCACAGACAATGACCACCTGCTCTATGGACCATGTATCTGAGCAGGAAATTTTAAAAAGAGGAGAAGGATCACAGCCAAAATGATCAATCACATTGGATTGACAGAATTCCAGCTGAAGGCCCATACAAAGTGGAGTGACAACAATTACCAAGGCAGAAACGCAACAACAGATAAGAAGGGTGGTACAGACCCTGGTGTTCATGATGGTGACATAATGTAGGGGCTTACAGATGGCCACATAGCGGTCATAAGACATGGCTGCCAGCAGAAAAAATTCTGTGGATGCTAACACTACAATAAAAAATACTTGACTGACACAGGCTTTATAAGTAATGGTATTATCTCCAGTTGATAAACTATACAGGTATCTGGGAATACAGACTGTGGTGAACGAAATTTCTAAGAAGGAGAAATTTCGCAGGAAAAAATACATAGGTGTCTTAAGTTGGGAATCTATTAGAGTAAGGATGATGATTGTCAGGTTTCCAGTTATGCTTAACATGTATGTCAGAAATAAGAAGATAAAAAGCAGAACTTGCAACTGTGGGTCATCTGTAAGTCCCAGCAAAATGAATGTTGTTATCGATGTGCGATTTCTCATTATCAGCTTTGATATTTCAGTAATCCTGCCTGTAGAAAAATCAGCAAAGTAGTATTCAGACAAGAGAGAGAATAAAGGGGAAATAAATAAAATTGAAAACTGAGAAACATCAGAGACGATAATAAAGTCAAAAGTTGATTTGTTTTCTGCTTTTATTAAGATAACCTTTGGTAAATTACAATATCCATATGAATTAAAAGAAAACTTAATAAAACAATTATGAAAGGACCTTGGATACATACCTGTACTTAGTAAAGATTATATACAATGCACACAACCCACATACTTAAAGGTGAAAAAGGGATAATTTTTGTCCAAGGTCAGGAACATGACAGAATGTCTTCTCTCACTACTATCATCCATACAGTGTTAGAACCTGTCTCCAGAAAAACTGGATTAAAATGAAAAGGATTTATCTACATTATAAAGAAAGAAGAAACACTACCACTTTACAGAGAGCATGATAACATAAATAGAAATCAAAAACTCCAACATATATTAGAAATAATATGAATATGGTAGAAAGAGGGATATGAAATTGACTTGCAAAAATTTTAAACAAGTAATTAAATAGCAGAAAGAGAAATCAGGAAAAAATTGCCATTTAAAGTAACATCAAAAAGAATTACAGCCCTTGAAATACATTTAAGCAAATAGGTGAAGGGCATGAAAGGCATTAAAATGTACAAGACAATGTTGAAATGAAAAGATAGTTCATGATCATAGATGGGAAAAATTAGCATCTTAAAATGTCATTCCCTAAAACAATATATGAATTAAACTCAATCTTATTAAGATACCAAGAGCATTTATCACAGAAATAGAAAAAAGAAACCATAAAATTTATTTGGAACTACAGAACAATTTTGAAAAAAAGAAAAAAATGGAGGCACCATATTCTCTAAGGTCAAATGTACAACAAAACTAGACTAACAAAAAAAAATCACTGCTATTGACATGGAAATAGACAACAGAACATAAGTGAGACACCATTTGAAACAAACCCTTGTGTGTGTTGAGAGTAAACTCCATGCAATAAAGCAGAAGCATACAATGGAACAAGAAAAGTATCTTCAATAAATCGTATTGGGACAGCTGGACAGTCACATGGAATAGAATACAACCAGGCATCTCTCTCATACTGTACACAAATAATTTGGAAGATAGCTATGGTTACCATTGTTCCACTGATGATGCACAGAAATAATTTGGAATTGATTAAAATTGGATGTACATCTTAGAATAAATATACACCTTAGGTAACAAAGTGATACACCCATGTATACCTTGGAGATACTCTTAAAAAACTAAAATAAACAAATGAAATTGCATCAAACTAAAAAACCTCTGCATGGTGAAAGGAATAATTATGAAAATAAAAATGAATTCTCTTGAATGGGTAAAATATTTAACCATCATACATGCAACATGGTGCTAATATCTACAATTTTTATGAGGTGATACAACAACAGCAAAAATAGTAACCTAATAATGCAATAGAAAAAGGTTCAGAGCATCTGATTGGACAAATCTCCAAAAAGGTGACCAACAGAAAAATGAGAAGATACTCATCAATGCAAGTCATTAGGGAAATACAGGTCAAAATAAGATGTCAACTCAACTCTGTGAGAATGATCAATATCCAGAAGAAAAAAAAGTAAAAGTGTTGGAGAAAACAAGGAGAAAAGAGAACATTTGCCTGATGCTCATGAGGTTTATATTGGAGAAGTAATGGAAAACCATATCATGATTCCTTAAATAACTAAAATAGAAATTCCATGTATTTTATTTCTCCAACTTATGGATATTTACTTCTTAGAAATAATTTTAGGAGACTATGCACCCTTTTGTTTCAGCCTTATGTAAAAAATCCAAAAACTGGAAAGAACAAAAATGTTCAAAAGGTGATTAAATAAAGAGAATGCAGAATATATACACAATTGGATTCTATGTAGACACAAAAGAAGTGAAGCCCTGCATGTAAAACTACATGTCTAGACCTACAGAGTATTTATTATGCTTAAAAATAACTCAAATGCAGAAACACCAACACTGTTTGACTGTTTCACCAGCATATGATATATAGATACAAAATGGAAAAATGAATAAAATCAAACAAAAATAGTTGGACCATAAAATCAATTTAATGGTCACCAAAAGGGAAAGATCATCTAAGGTGGATAATCTAATATAAAGTCAACTGAATGGTCAAAAATAGAATTATATTTTCAGTGAGATTAATGCAATGTATGAAGAAGTTGATTTATACTGAAACACTTTTATAATGCATATAATGCTATAATACAATGTTACTTCACTGAAGTTATTTTTTAAAGAACCAATTCTTTAAGGGAGGATGAAAGACACTGGTAATTGTTGTGATTTACCTGGTGGGAAAAAAAGATTATATTTGTCAGGAATCAGATTGGTGTGATATCATTGCAGATTTACTAATATTAGAAAGATAAAAGTGGAGTATTTGAAACAACTCTCCAGTGGTTTGGCAACTTAAATGTAATGAATTAATCCTGTGAAAGATAATCTAATAAAGTCAAACAAATGAAAGATTTAGTCTATAGAGTTCTTTATGTATAAAGAAATAAAAAAATGCACTTAAAATCCACCAAAAGAAAACACAAGGCTTGGATGGCTTAATTATAAATTTCTGTTAGATAACCACTTAATTAATTTCTAATATCTACAATGTGAAAGATATATAAAAAAGCATGTGTGTAGTTATAGGTCTCTAAAAAACTATAGATAGATACTAAAGATTATTTCCATTGTGTTCTATTTAACTCCATTTTTGTCTAGAAGTGCCTTAATTGTATGGAATGTTACTACAATTTTACAGATAACATATAGAATGAGCTATTCTGACTGTATATTTGTATTAGAATTAGCACCTCTTATTGGATCCCATATTATTAGATGTGTAGTTTCAGCAAAGCTGCCCCTGAATTGCTTCTTTGTCAAAATGGTCTTGGATTGAAACTATACAACAAAGGTGGCATTGAGTCTAGGTACTATCAGAGAGAACAAACACTGACACAGGATCATGCAAAAAAAAGTGTCTAAATGCTTTTACACTTTGTATTTTTACAGATCCACATTGAAATATCAATAATTTATATGAGAAACAGAATTTTTATCAGCCCAATTCACCTACTTTCTCTCTAATAGTCATTTTCACTTCATTCCCTATTGTAATCTGTGTCAAAAAGTCCCTATAGACTTGGTTATTATCCCAGGTGCAAAATGTGCCTCAAATGATTGTAATAAAGTAGTATATTTTAAGCACAACTGACCATTGTTATATTTCAAGCACAAGTTACCATTTAGTTTGACAGAATGGTGAATGTCAAAGATTACTTATTCTTGTAAAGATTTTTAAAAATAAAAATCAAACCAAAGTTTATTAAGGAGATAAATGTTGAGATTCTCTGAGTGTAGACACTAGGAGCAATAGATAGTGCATTACCTGCCACCAGATTTGACTATTTAGTTACCTACAAATTTTATCAATTCATAAAACATGTGTAAAGAACTCTTCATTTGCTTCCATATTTAATATTCTTGAAGAAGAAATGACATTTAAGAAATTAATTTCTAGTATTTCTATCACTATCCAAATTAAACATGCATATGTACTGTTTATTAATATAATTAGGAATGTTTACATATATGTATTTTATATATACTTTAAAATAGTTTGCTTTTTCAAATTTCAGAATAAAACATTGATTTGAGAAATATGGAAACACTTACTCTTTTGGCTCTGCTCAGGCTTTATCCACCCAGATCCTTATGAATCTCACAAATAAGAGTTTTTACTAACAACGTGAATATAATTGATACATATTCTCCACTTTCACTGAAAAGTGGCAGTGGAAGTGAGTGTATAAGCTGTATTGAGTTTTATATTTTTATGTCTAATATTTATCATGAATGATCGTATCACTTAGAGTTAAAAAAGCAGTTATTTCCATATAATCTGAATAAATACAAGGAAAGAAAAATAGTAAATTAGACATCAGAAACAGAAATACTCTGATTTTTAAAAGTTGGTGATATGATCCCACAATTTTAACTGTGATTTCCTTAAATATTTTGTTACAGATACAAATGAGTATGTTTATATGGTGAACTGTCAACTAAGTTTTAAAAAAAGTGTCCTTAGTGACAGTGTTTCAAAGTTACTATTGGGTACAAATTAAAATAGATACAGGAAACCAAAACAAGAGATAACTAATACACCTAGGAATTGAGACATTGTCCTTTGAGATGTATTAAAAACATCAAGGTCAAGATGCATTATCAGTGCACTAACCATGTCAATACAATGATCCTAATAATACATTTATCTTGTTCACTTTGATTTATATATTGTTGACTGCTAGTCATATGAAACTCTTTTCAAGACTTTTTGATTATGTTGCCTGACTTAGAAACAAAATATTATTACCCTTTCACTGTATATGAATGAGATTTCTTATAATTTTCTAAGAAATTTGCCTATATTCATGCTATAAAGTTAATGAAAGTCTTATATCTTAAAAATCTTTCATGATTTTCTTAACTTTAATACAACTAACTGTCAACATAGAAAATATTTGATTAATGTGTATAAATATATTTATAATTTGCTTCATTTCTGAATTAGTTGTTATTGTTCAGTCAATCATGAATCAATGCCTTCTGATTATTGATATGCATTTACCTGAAAACTTTAGTTTCAAGAAGACAATATTTGTATTGGAAATTAAAACAAAGTAGTGTTAGCATAAAATTTACTGTCAAATCAAGATGATTTAGAAGCAAAGAGTGACAGTATTAATATTCGTGTTGTATACTTGATGCCAATAGGGCCATTGAGGACAAAGCTGTGTGTTAATTTCCATGCTATTACTCTATTCATGTGTAATATCAGGGCCATTTGACTATGAAAAATTGACAAAGGCAACTGGATAATTGACCATTTTATCCTTTATTCCCATTGGTATTTTGATCCACATTGGCTCAATATTTAACTCAGTAAAATATTAAGACTGCAGACTATATTCTGTGTCATCATGGAATCGAAGAGGGATGACTCTCAAGTTTCCCAGTTGTATCAATAGATAATCAAAGGGTTCTAGCTGTCATTAAATTCTGTGTTTAGGGTTCCAAATTTTCTTATTTGACTTGATGCAAATGGAATCTCCTAAGAAGAAAATTTTCTGTGGAATTTTAAAATATGTGTTTCCCATTGAAACCCAAGCTTTGAACATATTAGACATAGCTTTCTTTTGCCTAATTTTTTTCTTTTACCTTTCTTTTGCTATCTTTCTTTTGCCTAACTTGGTGAGCACCATCTTATATTGGTAAGGGCACACATGAGTGAAGTGTCTGTGAAAGACACCATTATATCATGGCTCAGGGAAAAGTTTGGTGGAAAGATATCTTCCTGAACAGTGCCTTGTTACCAAAAGGCCATTCTCTAAGAGACTGCCCTGTTTTTCTCTTCTTCACTACCTCCACTTATCACCTGACAGTTCTTTAGAAATTACATCCACTTTACTCAGGTCTTTTTATTATTTCATAGTTCATAATCAGCAAAAGTACTCCTTTACCTGAATGCAGTCTTACGTGGATACTAAACATATAAAAATACTAACATAGTGACATAGACTAAATCCTGTTTTATATGTGTATTTAGCTTTCATTAAGTTCATAGTTTATAAAAGTGCAGACAAATTAAAAAATCTTTGCTTCTTTTTCTTTACTGTGCAAAAAATGTTAAAGTAGTCTAAATAATATATACATATATATGACAGAAAGACAATTATTAATGTGATAATGAATGTTAACAAACTGTGACTAAGAAGACAGAAGGATTTTTACCTAATTTACAGTGTACTGAGATAAACCAAAGTAAGAACGAAGTTATCTTTTGTTTCCTTATTTTAAAGTTATTAATTTGATGTATATATAACATTGAAAATAGAACAAAACAATAGGGACAGTGTCCCAGTGGACTGGAAGATTAGCACTAATACACAATAAAGAAAACAGAGCATTATTGAACTTCTAAATTATTTTGAAAAACTATTATTTTATTTTAATGTATAAATAGTAGATTGCTAGTCAGACAAAAGAAGTTTTCAGATTTTTATCATCATTCATTCTTAATGGTTAATTTGGCTTCTGCTGGATTTTACCAATTTTTAAACTTGGAGTGTTGGCTCTGTTCTTTGAGGTTTTGGTGAAATGTTCATACATTATGGATAATTATACATGTTCGGCCTATACATTTTATTTTTGTGTATGCTGTCTTTGACATTTATGTGCTTGCTAGTAAGTCTTGACATGTTTCAAATTTTTGTTCTAATGTTTCTAGATTTCTAAATTATACTCAAATCTTATAAAAACATTTATTTTTTGTTCTAGAAACTGTAGGCTTTATTTTATTTGTATATAAAAATTTCTACACATATTTAGCTAGGTATTCCAACATATTAATGATAAAATGATATTAGTGTTAATAAATTGGATATAATCCTATTAGTAACGTTATAAGAGAATAATAGTTTTGACATCTTGACTTTTTTTTTGTTGTTTTTTAAGAGTATATATATATATATATAATATTTTATATCCATGTACTTCTTATCTGATGTGTAAAGACGTGGGGAACCGTTTGTAAGAGATCAGATAGCAAACATTAAAAAAATGTCTTTATTCAATGTATCAGCCCTGACATTAAAAGTAGCCATAGAAAATATTCAAATAAGTGAGACTGGACAAGTTCTAATAAAACTTTATTTACAACAACCAGTTGTGGGTGGATTTTGCCCTCAGGCCTTATCAATCTGACTCTTGCTCTTGAATGTGGTCCCTACTTTTGAGCCTTTAGCCAAAGAGCAGGTTGAGGTCCATAATCTAGAACAATTTTCTTAGGTGTTCTGTAAGGTCTGTGAGCTAAAGGATATTAACAAACATCTTCCTTTGCTTGGGTCAAAACACCAAGCCCACCGATGACTTGAGCCTGCATCCCTGTTGAGGTCTCATCTCTCTAGCAAAGTATTCTTGATGGCACTTGCCTTCCATGCTTGACGTCAGTCTCTCAGCCATGGTTGGTGGGGCTCTGCAGGGATCACAGTGCCTCTGTCATTGAACTCAAGACATTGATTACTTCATTACTTCACCTGATCAGATCTTTGCAAACACAGCCTCAGAGAATCAATCCTGTTGCTCTTAATCTCTAGCCTTAATATAAACTGAACTAAAGGAATTGTGAATGATATTTTTTTCAGAGAGTAATTAGACTACTCATTGTCAAAGATTTTTCCATAGAGTTGATTTATTTTTATGATAACTAAATCAAAGAACAGACTAAATAATATATTCTGACAGAAAGGGAATAATCTTATTTTAAATCTCATTTTAAATAGTGTTCTATATTTGTGTGTATGTATTAAATGTATGCATGCTTACAGGTATTGTCAAGAGCTATTGTCTAAATTATTCTTATTACTTGAATTAGTATCTTCTCTTTGTATCATTTGTTTGCATATTTCAGTATTCATTTTCTGACTTTATTATATATTTTGCTTAACATAACTAACTTTCCTTATTAAAATTTGTTTTAACAACAGTTTAATAAAAGAAAATTATTTCTTTTACAATTTCAGTGTTTCTTTTAGTATATTTACATGTTTAAAATAATAAAACCTAGAAGTGTTGTTTCCAAAACTGTATATTATATTTAGCATGCTATATAGTTTCTTTTTGAATAATATAGATGTGCCTAGTGTTGCATAAGGGAAGACTTTACTTCTTGGCAATAAATTCTCATGCTCTCTTAGAAGAAAACAATTTTTTGTTAAGATTAAAGGGAGAAAGAAATCATTTAATCCAAATAAGTTCACAAACCAAGATTCAAATGATTATGAGAATATTAACCTAATAAAATTCACTGGATCTTTGAAAAAAATGCTAAAGAATGATTTTTTCTTTGTAATTTGATTGTTCCAATTACATGTGCTCTTATTTATTTAAAAATAAACCCAATTTTTTTATTGCATCTTTGAAAACTTGCTTCACTTGTTTGTTCCTCAAAGTATAAATGAAGGGGTTCAACATAGGAGCAACAGATGTGGTCAGCACAGCCACTCCTTTATTAATCTCGACCTGTTCTTTGGCTGAAGGCTTGATATAGATGAAAATGCAGCTGCCATAGGTGATGGAAACAACAATCATGTGAGAAGAGCACGTGGAAAAAGCTTTCTTTCTTTGTGCAGCAGAAGGGAATCCAAGAATTGTCCTGATGATATAGACATAAGAAAGAACAACTGCTATCAATGTGATGATGAATATCAACACTGCACAGACAATGACCACCTGCTCTATGGACCATGTATCTGAGCAGGAAATTTTAAAAAGAGGAGACGAATCACAGCCAAAATGATTGATGACATTGGAGTCACAGAATTCTAGCTGGAGGAACAAGCTAAGTAGGGTGATGACAATTACAAAGGCAGAAACCCAGCAGCAGACAACCAGAGTGGTGCAGACCCTGCTGTTCATGATGGTTGTGTAATGCAGGGGTTTGCAGATGGCCACGTAGCGATCGTAAGACATGGCTGCCAGCAGAAAAAATTCTGTGGCAGCCAGAAGTGGAATGAAAAATAACTGACTGATGCAGGCATTATAAGTAATGGTATTATCCCCAGTTGATAAACTATACAGGTATCTGGGAATACAGACCGTGGTGAATAAAATCTCTAAGAAGGAGAAATTTCGCAGGAAAAAATACATAGGTGTCTTAAGTTGGGAATCTATTAGAGTAAGGATGATGATTGTCAAGTTTCCAGCGATGCTCAACATGTATGTCAGAAATAAGAAGACAAAAACCAGAACTTGCAGCTGTGGGTCATCTGTAAGTCCCAGCAAGAAGAATGTTGTCACTGATGTGTGGTTTCTCATTATCAGCTTTGCTGTTTCAAAAAATCTACCTGTACAAAAATCAGCGAGGGTATATTCAGGTAGGAGAAAAAATAAAAGGGGAAAATAAATAAAATAGAAAACTGAGAAACACACGGGAACATTAATAAAGTCAAAAGTTATTTTGTTTTTTGCCTTTATTAGGATAACCTTAGGTAAAATTCAACAGTCATATTTTTTTTAAACACTAATAAAATGAGTATGAAAAGAACTTGGGTACATACCTGTACTTAAGAAAGTATATAAACACACACCCACATCATACTCAGTGATGAAAAAGGGATAGGTTTTGTCCAAGGCCAGGATCATGACAGAATGGCTTGTCTCACCACTATCATCAATACAGTATTAGAAGCTAGTTTCAGAACAACTAGATAAAAAAGAAAAGGATTTATTCACATTATCAAGAAAGAAGAGAAACTATCACTTTACAAAGAACATGATGAAATATATAGAATACCAAAAACTCTAACAGATATTAGAAATAACAAGGATACAGTAATGAGAGGGCTACAAATTTGACTTACAAAAATTTTGCACAAGTAATGAAATAGCAGGAAGAGAAACCAGAAACAAATGCCATTTAAAATCACATCAAAAAGGCATTTAATCAAATAGGTAAATACACATTAAAAAGCACAAGGCAGTACTGCAGCAAGCACAGAGGCATCCTCCCCGCCTCTCCCCCCCCCCCACCCCCCCAGCATGTCAGCTGCAGCCCCCTCAGACAACTTTGCCTGCTTGGGAACTTTAGATCACCCAACCCCCACAGGTGAGCACTAGGAATTGGCTAGCCTTCTGCATGCGCAGTGCACCAGTGCTGCTGCTGCAGTGCTGGTGCAGATAAAGAAGCCAAAGAAAACCACAACACAGGACACCTCCCTCCAGGGCACATGCAATGAGGAAGACACCCACCTCTTGTTCCCCCACCCCCAATCTGGAGCGGGCTGCAGGAGAGGGTGGAGCCTCCAGGGGCATGGTTGATCCATCTACATGTCAAAGATGGGCAGAAATTGGGGACTACCCCATTGGTCCCAAGTCACCTGTTAAGGTACCCTTGATCCCCTGGAAACCTCCTGCCAGGACACACACTTAACAGGCTACCTGGGACCAAGGGTCTAGTCCCCAGTTTCTGCATGCCAGTCTCTACCAGGTAGACAGGACAACCATGCCCCTGGAGGCTCTGCCCTCCCTGCCAGTTGCACGGGCCAACAGAAGGTCTTGGGGAGAGGTGTTGGGTGCTGCATGTGCGTGTGTATGTATGAGGTTATCACCTCCTCTGATTTACTCCTAATCCAGTCAATCCTCATCAGAAATAGTTAAATCACTAGTTCAATGGCAGATACACATGAAGATGGAGGTGAAGAGAAAGAACTAAGGTCTGGGACAAATGAACATTCTGGATCCACCGGAAACAGGGCTGTGAGAACACTATAGTGACAAATGGTCAGAGAAATACACCCACGGAGAAATTCCACAAATGGGAACAGAATTTCCAGTTAGAGATGCCTTCAGTGCAAATTAGACACCATCCCATTCCACAGGGAGAGGAAAGCCGCAGAGATGGGACAGAAGCAGCATGACCACCTGGACCAGCCATCTGCCACTTCCTATCCTGATCAAGAACCTTATATGCTGACAGCAGCTGGGAGAAATACTTCTATTGCCAGAGAAGCAAAACGTGACAGAGGCTGGGTCAGAGAAGGTGACCAGTAGAAGGGAGGAGGCACTGAAACTATCCAAACACACGTAAACTGGTATCCACAGCAAAGATGTACCTGGAAAACTAAGCACAGACCCCTGTGTCCCAGGAAAATGTGTCCACCTGTGAAAAGGACATTTCTCCAGGAAAGAAAAGGAAGAATCCAATGGACTGAAAATTGACAAACAATTGGCAGTGAAAGAAGAGATGGAGAGGCCGGGGGTGGGTGACAAACAAGGGGAAGAGGAGGGGGAGGAACACCCAAATGTTAAGAAAGGAAAGAAGGAAGGAAGGAAAAAAGGTAGGAAGGAAGGAAGGAAGGAAGGAAAAAAGGCAGGAAGGAAGGAAGGAAGGAAGGAAAGAGAGAAAACCACAACACAGACTGAAAACACACAGCTGCCAAGAGGGGACAGACACTAATAATAATAATAAGTAAATAAAACCCTGCGACCTGCTATCTGCCAAAAAAAATTCCTGGCAAAATACTATCAAGGGAATACAGAAACCAGGAATGGAAGCAAGGAAGATAACTGCCTAGCAACACAGGTGCAAGACAGAAGTAATCACAACCTTAAAAAGAACTCTAATAACCATGCCAACTTATGCAAGTGCTACAGTGGCCCATCATATAGATAATCCAAAAACAAACAACAAGAAGGAAAATTGCAAATATTCAAGCTATCCCTTAGGGAACTAATTCTCTTCAAGAACACTGAGGAGAGACAATCCCAGAACCCAATAATGATGACTTAGAAGAAACGCCATATCTGTCAGAGATGGATTTCAAAGTCATGATGACAAAGGCATTCAAAGAGTTAAGAACTCAATCTTGAAATGACAAAAATTCAAGATAGAAATAAAAGAAATATACAAAGATAAATGCAATAGGAATGTAACACAATTCAGGAACTGAAGAAAGAGAATGAATCTTTAAGAAAGAGGCATATAGAAATCCAGAATATCTATCTATCTATCTATCTATCTATCTATCTATCTATCTATCTATCTATCTATCTATCTATCTATCTATCTATCTATC
>PVHY01023452.1:0-20971 GCA_004024945.1 Uropsilus gracilis
ATATGTTCTTCCTCTGTCTAAAATGCCCTCCTTTCCTGGCTTGTGAACCTGTGCACGATTCAAGAAGCAGCTCAAATATCACTCATGAAGGAATTTTGTTCTCTAAACTGATAGTCACTCCCTCTGCCACATTTCCAGAGTACTTCATTTATACTCACTAGCAGAAACAATGACTTGCTCATTTTAGTCTAACACCTGCTGAATTGCAAAGATATTTCATCGTAGGCCTTCAATATATACTTGTTGAGTGAATAAATGAGTGAATGAATTGAGAGAATATTATGGAGTCTTGATCTCCAATTCAATTTTCCCCACAAAAGTTTCCATTCAGTCTTTTAGTTCTCCCAATAATACTGACTGCATTTTCAGTTTGTGTCAGGTACTCTGCAAGGCACAGAAGAGTTATGGTGGTGAAGAAGTAGATAATGTGCTGTCTTTATGGAACTATTTCTAGAAAGAAATGCAGACTATAAAAAATAATACGTGTCAGGAAGGTAATCAATGGTGCATACAAAAGAGTAGATGGGGAAGACCATCTTAGAAAAAGGGGACAGGAAAACCAAGTACTTGATGTTATAACTCAGATTCAAGGATAAGATGCCTAGCTTGGTACCAGGTTGGGGAAATCATGTCATGCTAGAGACAGGAAAGGTCTGCTGTAATCCAGGAAACTGAGAGACCCAGGTGATTACAGCCAGAGTAGTCTACAGAGAAAAGGTTGCCTAAAATGGTGGAGAGGTTGACTCATCTATGTCAAGATGCTTTGTATGCTGTGTTGGGCTCTAGAGAAGGATTTGAATTTTCTCCTTAAAGCTGTGCAGAGCTGTAGAAGGGTTCCTAGTCAGGAGTAAGCAGACCAGACCTGTGAGTATGAAAAGGAGGGATGGATTGAAGTTGGGCAAGGGTGAAATCAGGAAGACTAATCAGGATGCTCTCGTACTGTCTAGGCAGACAGACAGACAGACAGACAGTGGATCACCTGAGATGGGATGGAAGACACAGACATTTTAGGGAGACCAACTCATCTGGTCTTGGGAATGTGGTAGAAGTGGGCAGTGGGAGAAAAGAGTCACAGTTTATTTTTATATTTTATGATTTGAACTGCTGGATGGATGACCTGTGTTTCCCTGAGCTGAGGAAGACTGAGAAATAGGCTGAGGAGGCAAAATAAAAAGTCTCATGTTCTACACATTGAACTGATTTCAAGCAAGGACATTTTAATCTTCCCTGTGGAAAACTGCTCTTCAGGAGAGAACCACCAGGTAGCTACAATAATAGCTAATGATTACTGACCAGGTGTTTGTTTACCTGTCAAGTGACATCATTTCCACAATCACTTGATCAAGAGGTTACTGTTGTGATCGCCATTTTACAGATGGGGAGAGTGGGGTGCAAAATGTTGCTTCCCCTCACCCTCCACCATCTCCCCCTTGTTAAGTAGCAAGTTCAGGATTCAAATCCAAGTAGTCTGACTCCAGAACCTAGGTTTTCATCTCTGTATCATAAGATGAATAACATGGGGCCAGGAAAGTAATTTGATCCTACTTACAACTAAGGTTTCGTGAATAAGGTACCAGCCTGGTGAAGGGTTGGGGAGAGCGTGTCATGCTGTAGACAGGAAAGGATTCCAACACCGCTCTCCTTGCATACGGGGGCAGGACTTACTAAACACAGATTTTAATAAATGACATCTCTGGAGCTGAAATAAGGTCACTTTTCTTATCAGTGATGCTGACATGGAAACCCCAGTGCCCTGAACCCCAAGTTGAAGTTCTTGTCAGCAGTGACTTCCCCAGGGAGCGCTCTTGCCTGGTGGTGGTCTCCCTCAAACACACGCTTACACCCACATTCAGCACGTCACTGTGCTGGGCACTGGGAATAACACATAAACTGCAGCTCCCTGCCTTCCTTGAATTCCCCAGACAGACAAGAAAACCAATACAGAGAGAAAAACCCGCCCATTGTAGTAAAACACCATATTTAGGAGGACAACTGAATGAGGCACTCCAGGCTGCAGCATCCCATACTCTGGAGGAAATGACCTTTGAGCTGAGACTTAGAAAGGGATTAAAGCAGGAGGTGGCTCCGTATTTCGTAGTCAGGCAAGAGAAGAAATTCAGTGAGTGCTTTGGAAATGGCACAGGAACATGTGTGCCATTGACCTTAGGCAGTGATTTTCAAATCTCCCAGAGAATGCTATGGAGATCTGCATTTTGTTTTTTTGGTTTTTTTTTTTTGAGACTAGGTCTCACTATTTTTGCCCATGGAACTGTAGGCTCACGTTGCCCGGGGTACCACAGACTCAAGCAATCCCCAGCCTCAGCTTCCCAGGGAGCTGGGATTACAGGCATGCACCACCATGCCCAGCTATTTTTTTGGAACTAGGTCTTGCTGTGTTGCCCCGAGTGGGACTTGAACCACGATCCCTAGCCCCAGCCACTTCATAGGCTGAAGCTTACAGGCACAAGCCACCGTACCCAGCCAGACCTGCCTTTCTTAACACCAGTGGCCCAGCCCAGAGCCCTGCCCTTCTCTCTCAGGTGGTTCTCCTGGACACCCTCCCCCCCCAGGGACCACCACCTAAATCTTGACCACTTACAGAGGGGGCACAGTTCAGATCCGCACCGGACTCCATTGTTCTTGCCAGCTCCAGCCTGGAGTCTGTTCACTAGACTGCACTGCTTGAGTGGCTCTGCGTCACCACTGACCCCACACCTGCAGAAGAGACTTCGCTCCCTGTCACCCCTTCCCCCCGCCACAGTCTGGTCCTTCCATATCCTCCACTTAAGGTCAGATGCCCACTCAGATGCCTGCACACCAGCTGAAACAGTGTCATCCCTTCTCCCTCACCAGATACATCCTTCATCTTCCCCGGGACTCCCCAGCCTCTGTCATTGTCTCCCGACCCTGCCAACCTCCAGTATTTGACCAGAACTCATAACCTGTCCTTGGACAATTGCAGCAGAGTCCTCTTGCAGCCTCCATGTTCAGCCTGTTCCTCAGACAGGTGCCAGAGCAATGCCAGAGAAAGGCACAGCATGGTCTTACCCTTGCTTCAGCGATATCGCTGGCGCCCCATGCATCAAAGGCTAAAGTCTGAACTCTGTGAAATCCCCTCTCATTTCATCTCTCCTGTCTCTCAACCTCACCTCTTGTGGCCCCTCTTCTGGTGCCCTCACCCCCCACACACAACCCCCTAAACTCTTCATGCTTCCATGACTCCTTATGTGGCTGCAAACCCCTGCACATCAGCTCGCCCAGCTTCCTCTGCTTGAAATGCCTGTCAACACCATCCCGCGCCTGCACTCATCTTCCAAGTCTCATGCACAGATCACCTTGTCCCTGAAGCTCTCTGCGGTCGCTCTCCCTCTGCCCCAAATAAAGCTGACCTGTTTGTGTCCTTGCTGTTCAGAACAGAAGGTTCCAGAGCGTCCTTGGGAGGGTGAGATGGCTGCCTCAGCTGCCCAGGCCTGCACCTTGCTGCTCCATCTGCCCCACCACAGCTCCGGGACCAATGCATGAGCACCAGAGGCAGGAACTCTGCCTGTCCGCTGGGAGACTAGAAAAGCAAACAGCGCCACCCTGACCCTCATAACATGCTGACGGTTGCAAAATAAAGTCTTTCCGTACAAAGGTCACAGCCTGTCTTCCCAGCCAGTGTGACAATGTGTCATGGTGTTTATGGCACCTGACGTGCACAGGTCCCTTCTAAATCCCGATCTCATTTTATAGTTTCAACTTTAAATCTTTTTTTTTTTTTTCTTAATTTCAGGCCAAAAATTGGGTGCATTTCAGGTCCTGCAAAATCAGGACCTGGAGCATTTGTCCGTGGTCACAAATTCTTGTAAATAAAGCTTAAAAGTCAATAGTGGTTGGTAGAGAGTTGACTGGGGGTGACACAGGCTGTCTCCAGACTGTCCAACTGCTTGTTGAAGGAGGGGGTTCCGTGGCACCCCACCCCACTGCGACCAATAGCAGGAGGGTCTTGTCTGGGTCCTCTCCCAACCACTCACAGCCCCTGAAAGAAGACAGAATTGGGAAAGAAGGAAGGAAAAGGAAAACCCTTCAGAAGAAGCAGAATATGTGGCTATGAGCGCCTAGAACAGGCCTCACCTCAGCCACACTGGGCCATTAGGTTCATGCCAGCCCGGGCCTGGCAGTCAGACCTGTTTGCTGGAGTCAGGAAGTGAGAGGAAGACGGAAGCTGGAAACAGGAGGAAGAAAGGAAGGAGGACACGTGACCAAGACAAAGAATGTGACTAAGGGTGTCACGTGTGGCCTCCCTGGGCATCAACAAAAGGAAGAATGGGCCCAGCCCCTCAGCCACATTCCTCCTCGTTCCTTTAGTGAGTCTTCCAGCTCCAGTCAGGCCCAGCACAAGCTCCACATGCAGAAGGGAGGGAGAGGAACACCTATCAGAGTCAGCGACATGGTCTACACGCAGCGCTTGCCTCTGACGTGGGCAGGGTTCGCTCTTCCCCGGCCCCGGGCACAGAGAGCATTATGGGGCTACCACTACCCGCAGCATTTATGTCAGGTGACACCTGCATTTTGTTTTAATGCACATGACATCTTGTGGGCTGAAGTCAGGGTAACTTTTCCTGGATGTTGTGAGTTTTTGCATTGAGATGAGCTGGTCATAGCTGGTATCAGCCTGTCTGTCTCTCTCATCCTTCTCTGCCTCTCTGATATATGCTGTTTGTCATCCTGGGCCTTAATGATAGTGTGATTTTGGGAAACTCCCTTAGCCTCTGGGTCTGTTTGCACCTCCAGTTTATACGTCACCTCCTCTTAATCCCTGGGAATCTGTTAGAGATCATTCTTTTTTCATCATTGCAAACAGAACACCCATTCCAAATATTTCTCCGGTTGGAACATCCTATTGACTTGTCAGGGGAAGAGAATTGTAGTCTGAATTAGAGGGCACGTGCTATATATGTGTGGAGTGAGACAGTTGATTTTGTTCATTCTGCAAGTATTTACTGAATACCTTCCATGTAACTGCAGCTGCATGGACGGAGATGAGCAGGGCAGACGTACTCCTCACTCTGTGCACACAGCACTTCCGTGGAGCTCCTAGACCAGCCCATAGAGTGGACGACCTGGGACCAACCCAGGCCTCTGAGTCCAGAGCTTACCTTTTTAATCATAGCTTCGTTTGGTGGTGAGGACCTTGATCCTATAGTCAAAGGACCTGGGTTCCAGTCCCAGTTCTGTCTCTTCCTCCAGTCATAACCTTGAGCAAGTGTTTGCATGTTGGTGTCCGACGCCTGGTCTCTAGAAGTGGGCTAACAGTAGCCATTCCTCCTGCTATCCTGAATTATGGGCACAGCTTTGTGCTGCTTGGGTGTGAAGACCGTGGCCTCAGAAGGACTGCCATGAGCATACCCCCCTCCCCACTTCCCCCCCCCCCCCAGAGTTATAAAGATCTCCTTGGGGCTTAAATCAGGTTGGGTGTGATTATAACTCAGGTTGCCATGTAAATTTCTTGCTGTGGGCTCCCCAACATCCTTCTTCCCTCCCTCCTATAATGAGCTCATTTCAAAGCAAGTGGCTGAGAAATGTGGACATTATGTAAGATTTCCTAGAAGCAAAGGAAGTGCCCAGGGCACATTCTCTACTGCTGATCACAGCAAATTCCTCTCAGGCATCTTCCAGTCTCTCTCCCCTAAACCCCCTTCCTGCTAGCCTGCCAGCCAAAGTGCTCTTCTTTGCTCTGCCAGCAGTGCCCAGCCTCCTCCCATTAGCAGTGTCCACTTTAGAAGGCCACAGGCATTGGAAACACCCCCAGATGTCAGTTACACAACGAGCACAGGTGTATTCAGAGAAGCCGGCAGCCCACCACCACCAGAGCAAGATGACAGGCTATACTCACCTCTCATCTGTCTCTTCCTTTACCTTCAATCCGGCCCTCTTATATAAAGAAGCCCCAGGAGATGAATCTTCCTTCCCCAGGGGTGACCTGAAATGGGGAACACACTCTGCCCCTCCATGAGTTACCAGTGTTGGCCAGCAAGTGACACTTTCCTCCCATCTTACCTCCAAAGCAGTTCCACAGTTCACAACTCAAGAGCGTGCTAAGTGCATTTCATTTTCACATTGCCCTTGGGTTTCAAGCCTTCCTGATCACACTGCCCCACATCCCACCTTCCAACATGTTTCCGTGAGCGCCCTACTTGTCTCCACCCAGAATGTTCCATTGTGATTCCCTGTGTCCTTACTCCTATCCCCGGGTTGAATGCAAGCAAACTGGGACTCGCATCTCCAGCAACCCCAACAAGTCTTTGACTCAATTAGAAGTCATTGTGTATTTGTGGGATTTAAGAATGAATAAACAATATTGAGCTACTATTAACTATACTCGTTAAATATAAAGTAATACATGTCCTGGCCTTCATGAACATTCTCAAATATCAGGAAACTAGAACATCAGATTTGCTAGTACTGAAGAGAGAGGGCTTTCATTCACTCATTCATTTCACACTAGTCATGGTCAGCTTTATACTGGTCTCCTTCTCAGTGTCTCTGCTTGGGACTTATAGATGCCTCCATGATTTTATTTTTCATTTATTTTCTTCCTTCTCTTATGCCTTCTGACCACGCTCTAAATAACCCTACAACTTCTGGAGGCAAATAGACATGGGAGTGAAACCTAGTTCTCCCATTCACTAGCCTTCTGAGCTTGATTAAAGAACTAGCTAGGACTTGTTCAGACACAGACTACAGGCACGATAAGTAACCTATTAAATGTCTGCTCTTACCCCTTTCCCATCAGCAGCATTATTTCGCTACTCTGAAAATGTGACAGTCTCAAAATGCTCACCATTTGAGGAACTAAACTTTTTGCAATTTGCAATTTAGGACTCTCTGCATGCACCTCCCCCTCCCCCCCACATTGCCATCCCAGAGCTTTGCTTTATTTTGCAGACTCTTCGATTCATCGAGCCATCATTGTCACCTGACCAATCCTGTCTGGGCCTCGTTTGATTACCTGAGTCCCCTATTGGATCAGCCATTCTCTCTCCAGAGACTGTCACTGTTCTGTTTAGTCTGTCTGATCCTTCTGAAACACTGATTGCATTTATTTTTGGCCTGCTTCTGTGTCTCTCAACTTCTTTCTGTTGTTTTCTTTTCCTCACTGATCTTCATTGGGAGCCCTCTCTTCAGTTCTAGAATATAATTCCTTTGCAAGCTGCGTCTCATTTGTTATTCAACCCATACATTTAAATCTTCATTTTATGCAGACGTTTTCTTTCTGGAGTTTCTGTTCGACTTGACTTTGTTTTGATTGTGCTGACTCCTTATAATTTTATAATTCTTTTTTCTTTGTCTTTGAAATTTTCAAATTCAAACTTCCTTTCACCTTTTTTAATTTTATTTTTTAATTTTTTAATTTAATTTTATTTTTTAATTTTTTAAATTAAATTTAATTTTTTAATTTAATTTTATTTTTGGATTTCTTACATTGCATAATTGCGAATCCCCAGGGGAATTTCCACCCCCTCCCAACCATCCCCTCTCTGGTTGCTCCATCTCCTTTCTTATTGTTGTTTGTCCATATTTAGTCCTTTGATCTTTTTCTTTTCTGAAGAAAAAAAAAAGGATATGTCTTTATCCTGGGTGAGGATGTGCTTTCTTGGCACATGGTAGATGATACTACTTAGATTTCCATTCTTAATTTTTCATTCAAAGGCCAATCCAAGCTCATTTGTTTGTTTCAGTGCCTCCTAGTTCTTGGTAGCTGTCATCTCTGTTCTGTATTTTTTTTTTTTTTTTTTTTTGAGACTAGGCCTCACTATCTCCCCCAGGGGAATCCTGAACCTGTGGACTCAAGTGATCCCTAGCCTCAGCTTCCCAGGTAGCTGGGATTACAGGCATGTACCACCATGCCTGGCTATTTTTTTGGAGACTAGGTCTTGCTATGTTGACCAGGATAGTCTCAAACCCAGGAATCAAGCAATCCCTGGCTATAGCCTTCCAGCACTGAGATTACAGGCATGTGCCACTGTGTCCAGCTCGTTTTTTTTGTTTGTTTGTTTTTTTTCTTGGTTTTTTTTGTTTGTTTTTCTAGGCATCCTACAGGTCTTTTAACTTCAAAATGTTGGCAGATTTTTCTGTCTCCTGTCTCAGAGCTCTTTCTCCTCTATGTTTTATATTTTTGTTTTATTTTTTATAAATTGATCATCTTTCTTGGGCCCTCATCAGTGGAGCCTCTTTAAGTCTTGGGCAAAGATAGATTATTCCTAGAGAAGAGATTTCTACTCAGATTCTGTTAAGTGCCTCAGCAGTGTCAGTATAGGATCACTTGATTCTAATTGCTGGCTTAAGACTTTTCAAGTTACCACAGACAGTGGGAGTTCTGTCTTCAAACATGTGAGAACCAGTTTATGGCTAGGAATTCTTAGGAATTAAAAAAATTCTTTAGGGATTCTTTAGGGATTAAAAAAATCCCTGCTTATCATCAAGGTTTAATAAAGGTTTTTTTGTTTTTGTTTTTGTTTTTTTAAATACCAAAGAAGGGACAATGTGTATGAGGCATGCAGGTTTGTTTCTGGCAATGAGGAGATAGTCATTTGGTGTCCTAGTTTTATGGAGGGTGTGTCTCTTCTTAAACTTCCCATGTTTGGCAAGCCCTGGGCTTTGTTTTCCATGCCCATAAAACTGCAAAGAAAAACAAAAACCAAGGTTCAGGTTCATCCAGGGCAGGAAATACTCCCAAGACAAGCATTCTATCTATGATTCTGGGTTCCCATGTTCATTTAATTCATGGTCTGTGTATCCCCACTGGGGGTGGCTATCCTGATGTCTGCCACCGATGCTTTAAGTTGTTTTTTAGTAGCACCATAGCTCTGGGTACCCCATACAGATTGTCCTTCATGGTTTGTGCTCTCTGATATTGAATGACATTGCCTGATCACCCTGCTCAGAGCTCAGCCCAAGACAAAAATCACAGTGTTTAAATCATTATCCCGAGACTTAGATTTCAATGAGTCAGTTCTATTATCTCTCCTCACTCTTTTGCTACAAGCAATAAAACTCACTGGAGATGAAAGAGAGATAAAAAATAAAAAGATACAGTTAACAACAAATCCTAATCTCAAACCCCTTGAAGAAGTCCAAGACAGGGCAGGGACTGTTTTCTTTGCCCAACCCTGTTTAGGATTTTGTTCTGCTGGCCTCACATTAAGAAAGGCAGTTGTTTACAAATGTTTGAACATTTTCTCACTGACCCTAAATTTGGATGGGCCTTTGGAATAACAAAAGATGAATAAGCTAAATGAACTTAATTTTATCCTGATTTTTGAAGGAACCATTTGAAGCAAGTAAGAAAAAAATGGAAGTAGAAATATATACCTGAATTCTAGCTGGTGAATTTGTTTTCCCTACAGACATCACAGATGACCTAAAATAGAGAATGATACTATTAATCTGGAAGGGAGTAGGGATCACATAATTCAACCCTCTCCAGTTACTGATGAGGAAATTCAGGAGAAGTTACATGACCTGTTTGACATCACAAAATAGAATCAATTTCAGTACTATGTCTTAATTCCTAGGAACTAATTTCTTCCCTCTATCTAAGGCTATCAAATAAGATTCAGATTCCATTTCACCAAAATGATAAACATTTTAAAACCATAGTAGAGTTTATTTTACTTTGAGGTTCTAATGTTAGGAATTTATGTGAAATAAGCAGAAATAAGCTTGCGGTACTCAAAAGAAAACCATTTTCAAAAATGTCCCAATGTGTAGATTCATCTTTTCATTTTCAAAGGTATTAGTTTTCTTTAGGAGCTCTGGGATTAGCAAACTTGATACAGCCAAATGACTTAGGGAGGCATTTACTATTACAGATACTTCTATAATATGCATATTTTATAGACTGAAACAAACTTAGGCATATATGTAGATATTTGAAAATATAAGCCATTATTAGACTTTTCTACCATTATCACTATTGAAAAGACCCAAGTCAATTATAACTCAGAAGCTATTCAAAGATATGAAATGTGTATATATATATATATAAACTATTTGATTATAAAAAAAACAAAAAAAATTTAAAAAAATTCTCAGGAAAAAAAAAAAGAAGCTATTCAAGTTATAGGTGAGCTAGTATGTGAATTGGAATAATTGCCAGGAGTAAACTCAGAATGTGATTCAACAAATGTGATCAGAGTCAGAGAGAAGGGCTAAGTATCCTCTTTGTCCCTCCATCGCCCACCATAAAGCAATGGGTGATGGCACAGATTGGGGATCCAGGAAGTTCTCTCAAGTATGAAAATAAAATCACAGATGTGATCTTGCCAGAACTCTGATGGCTAAGATCTGACACATCCACTCATGCATGGGAATGATTGTGCATTCAGAGTCATGTATTTGTGACTTTATCAGCTACGAAACAACTGTGAATATACCTCAAAGGAAGTAACCATATCTCGTACACAAGATTGTTTTTGGACACTTTAGGGTTTTCATCTCCTACTTCAAAAATATCATCTAAGATTTCAATAGATAACCAGACTCTCTGTTGCCAGTACATTCCAGCCCCTTCAGGTCAGCCACCTAGGAGTAACCAGATCCAGCAGAGATTCTATTTGTTTTCTTTTGTTTTTCATGTAGACACACAAAATCCACTTATCTAGCACTGATTTTGTTCCACATCTGCAAGACATCAAAGCTAGTGTGGAAAGTATCCCTGACATGATAAATTGCAAAATCAAAAAAGTGAGTGTGCCAAGAGAGTTTACTTTTTGGATAAAGTCTCAAGAGCAAAAATTGAAGATGGATTCTTTTACATAGTATTAGTAAAAAGTACTTAGTCAACAAGATATAGAAAAGAATTCTAAAAATCAAGCACCATAAAACATGGAGTTAAAGGGTCACAGGAAGAAAAACAAACACAAAAAGCACTGTGTTAAAAAAAATGCCAACATTATTAGCAAAAATTATCAGGAGCATCAGCAATATGCGAGATGACCAATTATGAAGATGGACTATAAAAAAAGACATCATTTCTCCTCAACATAGAATGTTTGCTCCAAAATGGCTACACGATGCACAATGCTAGCAAAGAAAAAACAGATATTTTTAATCTTGCCAAAGAAAAAATCCTCTAATTTAATCTTCATATTCTCCCCCAATCTGTTTAGCTACTTATATAGCTTCCGCTCCAACTGGAAATGTGACGCAGAAAAATAGGTTAATGGAGGGAACAAAGCAGAGGACAGAGTTTATGAGAAAGGAAGTATGGAAAATGAGACTAGAAGATTGAATCAGAGCAAATAAAGAACACGAAGGTACCATAGATAACCATCCATTCATTTTTTCCTTTTTGCTTTCTTAACAAATACGTAAGTACTGAGTGCACAGTGGGGACAAAACAAAGTATCTCTCTGTGTAGTGTTTATATTCTAGTATAGACTACAAAGGACCAAACAGGTATTTTAAGTCTTTGTGGGTCATGCAAGCTCTGTCATGACTGCTCAACTTTGCCATTGTAAGTGTCAGAGCTGCCCTAGAAAGACATACATTGCCAGAACTGAATGAATTCCAACCAAATTTCATTTTTAAGATAATTTATATATATATATATTTCACATCTTTGTATTCCCCAGGGTACATCTACCACCTCCCCTCCCTGATTGTTCCCACCTTCTCCCAGTTTCCCCTTTCCCCCAAGTTGTGTACTTTAGTTTAGTTGTTAGCTTGTTTTGACTTTTCCTTGTGGCCTTTTGTTTGTTTTTTCTATGTCCCATTATTAGAAACAACATTTGGATTCTGTCTTTTTCTTTCTGACTTGTTTTAGCTAGTATGATTTCTTCTAGGTACATCCATGTTACCTCAAATTCATCATATTTGTCATTTTTAATTGATACACCACATCTTTTTCATCCATTCATCCATTTTGGGACATTTGGGTTGTTTCCATGTCCTTGCAATTATAAATAGTGCTGCAATAAATATCCAAGAGCAGGATGTACTCAACTTTCATTTTTTAAAACAGATGGCAGGTAAATTTGAATCTCAAGCCATCATTTGCCAGTCTCTGTTCTAAAGCTCAAGAAGACAAGGAAATATGTATTACCATTTCATATCATGACACACATCTTGAAGAAAAGTCAAACAGGCTGAAGGTTTTGAGGGCAAAGATGTGGGGAGACTGCCATTTTAGACCGAGCAGATCTGTATAATGCAACAAGCAGAGGGCCTAGACAAAAATCCTTTCAAAGAGGATGCAATTTGGAAAACAGGGAAGGGAGACAGATGCCAAGGAAGAGCAGGACTGCTGATCTCTTGTATAGGAAAAGGGACAAAATATAGTGATATAGTGTTCCAGAGATAGGTGAGAAGGCTTGTATGATTGGGAAAACTTGGGTGCTCTTTCTGATCTCTGGCAAAAGGGATTGGGGTTGCACTAGCCCCACTTAAACTCTCCTCTTCATCTTGTTTCTCCTCTCTAATTTCAGAAGATAATAAATCCAGTAAGTATTGTGGGCAGCTAAGAACTCTATAGGACAATTTACAGCATTTTAAAAAGAGGGCAACAGAGATATTTGGAGAGGTGGTACAGTACATTTCAAGAATGACTAGTGGATACTGCAGCAGGTTTGAAGAGTACCAAAGGATCTGGATGCAGGAATGGATGACATGCAGTTATGCAGGAACATGTGTTTGAATGTATGGAAAGAAGGTCGGAAGTCATCGGAAAATTTAGAAATATGATAAATGTTTAAATTTTACTTAATTGGCAATATTATCCAACTATGACATCTTGGCAGGGATTCTGTGAAAGGAAGGAAAAAGCGATGCTCAAGGAGTGTGAAACATGCTAATATCTGCTGGACTAAGAGATGTGAGGAGAGAACATGTTGTTGGGGTCCAATGGGATGCTCCCTGGTTTGTATCATGAAAGACATCGAATCATAAGTCAACAAATAAGGCTATTTGTACAAATAAGGCTATTTGCATGTCCTCAAAGTGCATGGGAAACATTGTGATAGAGATAACTGATATATAGGAAAAGATAAGGTTCATAGTATAGAACTGAGAACAGACATGGAGAAGAATAAACTTGAGATATTGAGAATGATCTATAGATAGATAGGAATAACTTTGAATAACTCTAAAGCTCTGTAAGTAGACCCTTATCTCATGAAAAATCAATTCTAGAACTTGCTCCTCTCTTGACAGTTGTGATACTTGGGTGATTCAGAGCTAACAGTGCCTCTTCTGAAATATTATGTCTTACCAGGTAGACACCTAGTGGCTGTAAACCAGGTTTCAAAACAAGAGGGATGGAGTCATGTTGCTTCATTCCTCACACCTGTTCACAGCTTGGTTGAGGCTGTTTGATGTTCAAAGTCTTTGTTCTTCAGGAAGGAGCCAGCCTGAAGCAATTTATTCAAAGTCAATTAGCAAACAACTCATTATCCTCACTTTTGGATTGAATATATCCACATTAAATCATGAGACTTGTATGCCAACAATAGACTAAATCCTAGTTCAAGTGGATGACTTTTCAGAGAGCAGAAGTCTTCATCACACTCTACAAGCCCAATTGTCTTTTATAAAAAGCTGTAGGTTTGAAGGAGGAGAAAAGGCAGGTTGAATTGCTAATGTATAACTCATCATGAACAAGTTCCTTGCTCTCTATTTGACTGAGTCAATGACTCACTGTTGTAATTATGAATAAGTCAATTCAGTTCTAAGCACTCAACTGCCTTCTATCTAGGAACAATGCTTGAAGGAAACCTGAAAATATGAGATAATGCCATTTCTTCTCAGAGATTGCCAGCAGTTAGTAGCAGGAGACTAATGAGAAAAACAAATGTAAACCTCCATAAAGTAAAAATAACTCACTGTTTATCACAATACCGCTATCACTCAATTATTGATATTTCTTCTAGAAATGTTCCTTTTGAACAATCTCCACACGGGCACTGGAGTATTCATTCAAGAGCTAGGATTCAGGATTTTCCCACGGGTTTTGACTATGTATGCTCTTTGTCTAAGTTAGAATGTGTGCCAGCAACTGTTTTTGAATTGTTTTACTGTGTGTTCATGAATTGGGGTACTAAGCTGGTAGTTGAATTAAAGAACTCTCATCACATTGGATGAGAGATTATAGTTTGGGAAGCATGAATTCACTAAGATTCAGATTAGTGGCTAGAGAGAAAAAGGGCTTTCAGGAAGGTCTCATTCCCACAATATAAAATGTAAATTTATTGAATTGGTTTTTTTTTAATAACACACACAAAAAAGGATGGCCAGAGAGGTTAAATATGTTGCATATAGAATCCAGCTTGGCTTCAAATCCTGAAGGGAATGTTGCTTACTCCATTAAATACATTGTCAAAGTGGGAGTAAAGATGCCTGGTTTATGTACATTGTTGTGTAGGTTAATCAGGATGAAAAACATGTGTAAAAATTATATGTAAAAGACATGTAACAATTAGTGCATAATAGATGCATACTTGAACTTGGTTTTTATAAGTGAAGAAAAGTAGATTACTGTAATTCAGTAGAAAGTGATTTTAGCCTTTACTTTCAGCTACTCAGAGTCCTTAGCAATTTTTTTTCTTAACAGGGTGGGAACAGTCAGAGAGGGTGGGGGGAGTGAACCCCAGGGATTACAAAGATGTGAAATTTATATATAAATAAAAATGTTTTAAATTATTTTTTAGAGGGAAGTGATTCTCAAATCCTTCTCAATCATCCCCCATGATACTCAATCATGATACTCAATCATGATTAAGTATCACAATCTTTGTTGGGACAACTGTGACATCTGCATTGAATTTTATAGTTTACCTTTCTGTCTTACTTCTGCTTTCCCAATCACTAAAAACTCTACTTATTCTGGAGAGATTATTTGTACATCAGTTATCAAATGTAGATCATTGTTCTGGCAAAAAATATCTTGATATTTAAGAGCTTAGCAAATCAGATAGAGGAAAAACAGGAATTGAAAAAGTAGAGGATTAAATTCATGCCTATTTTAGCCTGAAACTATCAATAATTGAGTCCTATAATAAGTTGCATCATTTGCTTTATGTGCTAAAAATAAAGCAAAGGCAACAAACTTGAGTACCTGTGAGCAGGCATGCCTACCTCCCATTGTATTTCCTAAATTAGGACTTGAAAAGTCAGGTAACTTAGCAAAGGATGAAAAAATAATGTACATATTCATGAAAACACTCATAACACAGGAGCAATGTGTAGCTTGAAAACTCAGGCAAGGGATCACTGACATTATATTGCTTTTGCCTCTTGCTTCTATTGCCTTTTATTGCCTCTATGGTGGCAATAGAAGCTGTGAGCATAGTTCGGAAGAATGAGACTGCTAAAACTGACTTGGCATGGAATCCCGTCACGCAGCATTGTAGGTCAATGAGAACACAAGCAATATTTCACTCGACCTTTTCCAAGCCTCGCTGTAACCTTGGTCATGCTCTGAATTGAATTATGGACCTCAGGTTGGTTTGTCTTTCATGGTCTTCATTTAAAACAGCTTCATTTAGTGGTTGTTGCCATTATCATTATGGCTGCTGTTATTGCCCATTTCCTCAACAAAAGTGTCCACATTGAAATGGTCAAAAAGAGACATGATAACATAAATAATAGAGCCTGCAAATATTTTCATTTATCACTGCAGAGTTCATTCTGTAGTCCTTCCCCACTATCAAAGATGTTTTTTATTTATAAATTTAGAAAGATTGAAAAAGTCAAATCATCTACAATTGTCAGAAGTAGTTAAAGAAATTACCTGAATAGGTGAACTCATGACCTACCTATGCTGTCAACAGGAATAGTTGAAGTTAATCCTTCTTAAGGGATTTTTTTTACTTCTAAGCTGAATAGAGTTTAAAAAGATTTATTCATCACAGTTCTTACAAAGAATGTAAGTTGAATTAAAGAGCTTAAAAATCATTTAACTCTATCTCACACAATATCTGGCAATTTTGTACAAAGTCTAAATTATGTGTATATAAACATGATATTAGTGTGTAGAAATATGCAAGTACTTTTTCAGTAAAATCCTACTCATTAAAACATTAAGTAATCAGAACATTAAGTACTGTTATTTGGGAATGAGGAGTCTGCCTCTTAAAACAAATGAAATGAGCTAGAGAAGATATTTTAAAAGATGTTGGAATATACCTCAAATACCTCTTGAAGACAATCTTACATATCACTTCTGTCACATTTTCAGTGAATTTTCACCACGTCTACTAAAGCTACTACCTTATCACTATATAATGGTAGTTGACAGGTATGTCAGGTCACTTAAGAGTTCTGTGAGGCAAAACCATACATACAAAATTCAATAGTATCTAACAAGGAAGAGTAAAAGTACCTCTATTTCTTCTACAAAGAGGATAACATTATTTTAAATAATTTTTTCTACTAAAACACAGACACACATGACATATTTTTCACTTGTCTTAGACCATTCACGGTTTGCTTTGTTTTTATTTAACATCCAGTACTGGGCCTATCACATACAAAATAGTCAACAAACATTTGTTGAATAAATGAGTGATTGCAAGTTTATGCCCTTTTTTGTCTCCATTTCCCCCATCTGTTGCCTTGTAATTATTCTTCTGAGCTATCTAATAATCTTCCATTTTCTCTTTGTCTCTTGTTCCTTCCCCCTTGCATTGAAGATAAAATTCAGGCTACATTATTGCCACATTTATGAATCTTTTGATAATTTTTACTGCCTATGAGATAACATACATTTGTTGTCATCAGAAACTCTTCATAACTTCTAATCTACTTTCCAGACACACTATCTCCTATTTTTACCTCCATCCCCATCCTGTACCAGGCACCCATGTATAAAAGCTACATATTTATAGCTCTTAAGACTTGTCATGGTGTCTTAATCTTGTGCTTTGCTCCTTCTGAGCAAAATATCCTGTTCCAATCCTCTCATCAGACCAATATTTCAGTTTTCAATAAAAAAAGATAGTTCTTCTGTGAAATCTTCTTCAATCCCACCCCCCGCCCCCAGCCCATTTCTCTGTTTAAATGAGTTGGTCTCAGCTATTTCCAGAGAAGTAGTCCCTACAGATAAAGTTACAGTTTTGTAGAGTTGCACATTCTCTGACCCCACTTCTGGAGGTTTAGATCTGGTAGGTCTGGAGAGGAGACAGGAATTTGTTGTTTTAATAACACACTGTATCCTTGCCTAAACAATGCCGCTGCAGGCCAGTCCGAGCTCTGGGTTGCCGAGCACCAAACATTCTTCATCAAGTGTGACTCAGAATCATGCTAGAGACAGCCAGAACTGGATCGTGTTGGGACCCATGCTGCCTGGTATTTGTGAAATTGGGCATTGTTTTTTGTAGGTTTTATGGGAAGGAGTCCTGGGGAAGTGAAATTGCTATTATTTCAAGTTGCTCAAAATACCAGGGAAGCAGGGATTGAAGGCATAAAGTAAGACAAAGACATACAATGATTAAATATAAACAAAAAGGGAAGGAAAGGACATGAGTCATTTAAGCTGCCTCCTTGATATTTGGGCTTGTGGAAAAGAAGTGAGGAGGGGCAGAAAAACAAGGAACCAAATCATAAGCCAATGTGATCTTGTGTCCAAGGAGCAATCGCCAGCCTTGCTCTCTGAAGTCATCAGAACTGTCCTCCTAGAATGACCTTACTGCCTCTAAACAAGTCACTTGACAATAAATTCCTGAGAATTTCCTCAATTGTAAAGATTCAAAAGGCAATTCCTTCTGAAGATTTCATTCAGTTCAAAGGAACTCTGTGTAAAGCCCATTCCTCTCGAGTACAATATGCTCATTCAATGAACAGCTGCCTAGAGAAGAAAGTGTGCCTTAATAGTTTGAGCTTAGTTTGAGCTTAGAATCCAGTTTTAAAGATAGGAGGATGACTAGAAGATCTTCTAGATAAGCATCTCAGATAAGCATGCTTCACAATAGAGTAGACATGGAAAATGACATTGGTGTGGCACAGTGGAATCAGATAGGACTGGATAGAATAGAAGTGATGCAAAGGGCTTGTGTTGCCCCCGGCCATGCCTCAGGGAATTGAGTATAGGGACATCTGTGACCTATATTCCTTGGGAAGAGACACCAGATAAAGCCAGGAGAAAAATCAAGCCACAAGTGATGACTTGACACCAGAGAAACTGCAAGGTCACCAAGTGAGAACAGCTCTAGGTTTCCAGTAGCCTTCTAAGAACAGTGCTTCTAATCACTCTGCCATTCAGAATTTATCAAGTGTGAATTGGTGGAATCATTTCTATGATCTACCATTTCTAGTGAGCCACCATTTCTAGTGAGCCTCCATTTCTAGTGAGCCACCATTTCTAGAGAGCCACCATTTCTAGAGAGCCACCATTTCTGGTCATCCACCATTTCTAGTCATTCACCATTTCTTGTCATCCACCATTTCTAGTGACCCACCAGTTCACTGAACTATTTGCAAAAAATGACTATGTTTCAAACTTTTCAAAAAATTCGTATGATGGAGAACACATTGCCTGACCATGAAATAATCACATGATGGCAGGGATTGACTTTCCTGGCTTTCATGCGCATGTAGTTAAATGACATTTCTTTTTTTTTTTTTTTTAGTTAAATGACATTTCTAACCCCTGATATCTTTAGGAGATTTAGTTCTGTTCTATAGGATGTGAGCAGAAGTGATACATATACTTTTAGGCCTGAAAATGAAATATTCTATTGACTTTCCATTCTCTTGCTTCTTTTCCATCAAAAACATGGAGCTGCATGTTGTGAATGTTGGCCATTCCATTACTCTTGATATGGACATGATGGTTCTAAAATGTATGTAGCAGAGCCAAGATGAACCAAGGCCTTCTTAAAAAGAAGAACAAGGAAAGGATACTTACTCTGCCAGAAAAAGACTCATTATAACGCCATAAAATCTTAGAGAGTGTGATACTGGAATGGAACAAACTATAGGTCAATGGGCACATAATAGCTTGTAGAAACAGAGCTAAACTTGTATGGAAATTTAAATTGTGGCAGTGTTGAATTTCTAGATCAGTTAGGAAATATGAACTACTCAATAACTGAAGCAAGGACAAGTGTTATTCATTTGAATATAAAATGAAATTGGATACTACCTCATTCCCACACAAAATTAGTTTCAGATGGGTTAAGATCTTAAATGTGAGTCAACAGAAGTTTGTTCATTTTAGAAGAAGATAGATTTATGCCCTCAGGTTAAAAAAGACAGAAAAGGCAGCAACCATAAAGTTGCTGTAATTATGTGTCATTATAAAATAATGTAATAATGTAATAATGTAATAATAATGTAATAGTGTAATAATAAAATAAAGATAAAACAAAGTTGAAAAAGCTGCCAAAAAGATGATTTTAGCCATACAAATGGTTAATAAAGGGTTGGTAACCAGGCTATTTAATTATTCCTAAAAGTCAAAATGGGAAATGCAAATAACTCTGTAGAAAAATAGATGACATTTCTCAGGGAAAAATATGGAAGAATGGCAATAAACGCGAGGAGGTCATTGCTCACTCTAGGAACTAGGGATATAGACAAAAAACAACAAGGTGCTATTTACATCCAGTTGAATGGTGACAATGTTAACATTGTCATCAAACCTGTAACATCAAATCTGTAAGGTATTACTGAGTACAGAAGATACAGTGGAATTCTTATACCTTGCCAGTGGGAAATAAATTGGTACAGTTGTTACAACCCATGAAATGAATTACCAGGTATATTCTCTAGAGAAGTTCTGGCATAAAAGGGCATGTACACATGCCCATACCCTAGCTTCTAGTGGTTAAAAAAAAAGCACCAGTCAATAAGAGACTGACCTAGTAAAAGATAGTGCATTTGTACATGATAGAACATTTCAATCAACCATGAACCCCGATATGATGGTGGTCTCTAAGTCCTGATGTGCAGTGGGTATGTGGCAGGCTGTAGGATCTAGGTTTGTGTAAGTTATAAGCATACTTTTGGTCTTAGCACAATAACAGATTTGCCCATTGTTCTCAGAACATATTCCCATCATTAAGCCAAGCATGAATATATTCATATAACAGAGTACTATATAGTAGTGAACTTGACTAAACAGCAGTTACATATAACATTGATTAATCTTAAATTCTTTCTCAGTGAAAAGCAATAAAAACAAAAAAATTTTTCAGTGGAAAAACTAAGTTATAGAAAAATACACATAACCTGCTCATATTTCATAAAGTTCAAAACTATTCCAAGTTGAGCTACATAACTTGGCGATGTATACTCATTTTGAAAGTATGTTTTGTACCTTTTGTATAATTTTCATACATTAGTAGTAAAATTGGAGAAATAGAAATTATAAACAAAGGTTTCTAAATCCATAATGTTTACTAAGTAGCCTTCGTTTTTTTTTCTGTAAATGTTTAGTAGTAAACTTGATGGAGAACAGACCCTTTGAAGAACTGAAATATTTTCCCTTTGTTTGTTGTATAAAGAGCAAGTTAAAAGTCTCTACATCTCTCCTCACACAAAGAACACTTTCAAAAGTTCACCGGCCATTGACATCTTTAAGGAAAGACTGAGCTGTCTCTACCAGAACCCCCTAAACACAGTCCTGTAGCTTTATTTTCAAAAATAATAAGAGAATACTTTCAAAATGGAATGATAAGAGATACTGACTGCCTTTTGTTCCTGACTTGTCAGAGATGTTTGCCTAGTGAACAGCCTTGGGAGATAGGGTGTCTCCCTCCCAAGGAGTTTACCCTTTTACTTGTTTGTGTAACCCTAAGGTGGGAATAGCAGCCTGAGAGGAGGGAAGTGTTCCATGGCCTTGGGAAGAATTCTTAGTGTAACTCTCCACCCCCTCCACCGCCCAGCACCCTCCCATCCTCGAGCTCAGCAGGCTTACCTCTGATGGGAAAAACTCAACACTGGCAGAGTTCCTGCATAAATCCTCCAGTCTGAGCCCCCCTAGGGCACTGGC
>PVHY01023453.1:0-20940 GCA_004024945.1 Uropsilus gracilis
ATAAAAAAGAGCACTGAAAGAGCTCAACAATGCAAGAAAAAGGCCATGAAAACACATTGAATGAAATAGAAGAACAGATCAGTAATCTTAAAGACACCAAAATAAAAAGGACAAATAAAGAAAAAGAAAGGGAAATACAAATGAAGAAGACAGAAGATATTCAGAGATTTTCATCAGATTTCTTTAAAAAAGGAAATATAAGAGTAATTGGAATCCCAGAAGGATAAGAGAGAGTCATGGGGACTGAAAAGCTATTTAAGGAAATAATGGAGAATTTCCCAAATCTAAAGAAGGAAATGAAAATAGAAATACAGGAAGCCAGAAGGACACCAAACTACCTTAATAAGAGGAAAATCACAGCAAGGCACATAATTGTAAAACTTCCTAAAGTCCAAGCTAAAGAAAGAATAATGAAACTGGCTAGAGAAAAGAAATAAATCATATACAAATTAAAACCTATTAGGCTGATTTCAGATTTCTCTGATGAGACACTTCAGGGAAGGAGAGACTAGAGCCACATATTCAAAAAACTCCAAGACAAAAAAATGCCAGCAAAGAATACACTACCCTGTGAAGATATACTTCCTTTATGAAGGAAAAATAAGAATCTTATTTTCAGACAAGCAAAGTTTCAGAAATTCACTACTACTAAACCTCCACTCCAAGATACTTATGAGAAACCTTAAGATCAAAACCAACAGAAAAATAAATAGGAAGAACAAAAGAAAAAAGTAAATAGAACTTCAAAATGACCACCAAAATGGCAACTTCAGACTCTTAAGCATCAATAACCACTCTAAATGTAAACTGTCTAAACTCCAGTAGCAGACTGAATCAAAAAACAGAACCCAACATTCTGCTGTCTCCAGGAAACACATTTGAACTCTAAACGTAAGCACAGATTGAAAGTAAAAGGCTGGAAAACAATGCTACAAGCAAATGTCACCAAAAAGAAGGCAAGGGAATCCATTCTTATAACAGATGAAGCAGATTTCAAACTAAAAAACGTGACAAAGGACAAGGAAGGACATGACTTAATGATAAAGGGGTTAATACACCAGAAAGACATAACAATTGTTAACATATATTCACCAAATTAGGGAGCACCAAAAGTCATTAGACAATTACCAGTTGCACTGAAAGAGGACATTGGTGAAAATACATATGTGGTTGGCAAACTTTAACACTCCACTCTCACCGAAGTACAGATTAACAAGACAGAAATTACACAAGGACACAAAAGCTGTACAGGAAGATCTAGACCAGAGAGACCTAATAGATATCTATAGGACACTATACCCCCAAGGAAAAGAAAACACTTTTTTTTCAAATGTATGTGGATCATTCTCAAAAATCGCCATATATAAGGCCATAAGACAAACATTAATAAATACACAAATATTTAAATAATAGCAACTTTTTCCCTCATCATAAAGGCATCAAACTAGAAAGCAACAAGGAAAGAAAGAAAGAAGAGTGCCCACTTCATGGAAACTGAAAAACATGCTACTAAGACTATTGGGTAAATGAGAAAGTCAAAGAAGAAATTAAAAAATACATTGAAAAAAATGACAATGATAATACAACATTCCAGAATGTATGGGACTCAGTAAAAGCAGTACTTAAAGGCAAATTCATAGACCATATCAAAAAGCTAGAAACAAAACAAAAAAAATCTAATATCCCAATTTGAGGAACTAGAAACAGAGCAACAAAAAATCCAAATTCTAGCAGAAAACAAGAAATAATAAAAATCAAAGCAGAGATAAATGAAATAGAAACAAAAGAGAAACCAGAGGATCATCAAAACTAAAAGCTGGTTCTTCAAAACAATATAAAGAAGGGAGAAAACTCAAATAAACAAGATCATAAATGGAAAAGGAAAAATTACAACTGACACAGTAGAAACCCAGAAAATAACTAGACTTTTATGGACATCTATATAAAAAAAAGAAACATCTGGATGAGATGGATGAGTTCTTAGTACTATATAGCCATTCAAAGTTGAGCAAAGCGGAAATACAGGATTTATACAGGCCAATCTCAAGCAGCAAAATTGAAACAGTCATCAAAACTCCCTAAAAACAAGAGTCAAGGACCAGTCAGTTTCACAAATGGATTCTACCAAATAGTCAAAACTGAAATAACACCTGCTATTACTAAAGCTCTTCCAATAAATTGAGAAAGAGCAGAAGGAGAAAGAAGGAAAACTGCCACATATATACTATGAAGCAAACATTATATTAATACCAAAACCAAACAAAGCTAGCACAAATATAGAAAACTACAAACCACTCTTCCAAATGAACACAGGTGCAAAAATGCTAAATAAGATTTTTGCAAACAAAATCTAACAAAGCATAAAACGGGTTATATACCATGATCAAGTGGGATTTATCCCAGGAGCACAGGGATGGCTCAATATCTGAATATCAAAAGACAAACTATTACATCAACAAGGCGAAAACCAAAAACCATATAATGGTATCAATAGATGCACAAAAAACATTTGGTAAAGTTCAGAATTCATTCATGATGAAAGCCCTTGAAAATCTCAGAATAAAAGAAACCTATCTCAGCATAATAAAAGTCATATAGGACAAACCCATAGCAAACATCATCCATAATGGGGAAATAATGAAATCATTTCCACTAAGATCTGGAACCAGGCCAGGATTCCTCTCTCACCACTACTTTTCAATATAGTACTGAAAGTTCTAGCTAGGGCAATAATGCAAGCAAAAGACATAAAATGAACACAAATAGAGAAAGAAGAAATGAAACTGTCATTATATGCAGATGACATACTTTATGTCAAAACCCCCCAAAAAAATCTAAAGAAAAGCTAATTAAAATAATAAACCCTTAAGGCAATCAGTTATAAAATCAATACACAAAAATCAATAACCTTCCTATATGCAAAAACTCAGCCAGAAGAAGAAGTTTAAAAGAATTGCTCCATTTACCATCACACCAATGAAAATTAAATACCTGGGAATTAGCCTAATCAAAGACATGAAAGACCTATACAAAGAAAACTATAAAACATTGTCAAAATAGAAGACATAAAGAAATGGAAATACACCCCCTGTTCATTGATTTGAAGAAATAACATTGTCAAAATGGCAGTGGCCCCATAGCAAAGCCCCAACAGTGACCTACCATCAGCTGATGGCTGTCCCTTCGAGGATCTGCTCTTCCAAAACATATGGCTGGGAGTCATGCCCCTTAAGCCAAAGATCGGAGGCATGACTGAAGGAGCAACAAGATGTTGCAGAAATGGTGGAGATGAGATCCACCAAGGAACAAGAAACAATCATACAAGCCAAAGGTGCTCAAATCGGCCTACAAAGGCAAAAGCACTACAGGAAAAATAAACAGCATGCTCTACCAAGTCCCGGGAAATCGCACCTCACCAAGGATGAAGAAATGGATCCAGAAAAGAAAAAAAAAGGAATAAAGGCTAAACATGGACAAACAACAAAAAGAAAAGAGGCAAAGTGACGAGAGGGGATGTGGTGTGGTGGGGTATTCCCATGGAGATCAGCAATTATACAATCATGTATTGTAAAAAATCCAAAAATAAATTTTTTTTAAAATGGCCAGCCTACCAAAAGAAATCTAAAGATTCAATGTAATTCCAATAAAAATTTCAATGACATTCTTTAAAGAAATAGAACAAAAATTACTGAAATTCATATGGAAAAACAAAAGATCTTGAATAGCCAAAGTCCCCCTGACCAAAGGAAGAGAGAATGGAGGTGAAGCTGGGGCCCCAATATGGGCAGTATTGAAGCTGGGAAAGTATTACAATTTAGACATTGATGCCATTAACTGTGCCTGAAAAACACAGAGGTAAAAAAGACCTAAACAGGAAGGGTATTTTTACTTTGTTTCAAATTCCGATGTCGACCCAGAAGAGAGACTATATCACCTAAAGGGTATGTAAAGGGAAATTGACGCCTTTGGCTTTTAGGAAAAAGAAAAAAAAAGATAAAAAGGAAAAGAGCAGAGCTAGAGAGACTTCTGCGGAGAGGAGAGCCAAGAATGGCAGATGGGTAAAAAGTAGCCTGAGTGACCAGGTTGGGCAGAAGCCCCCTGGAAGAGTGAACTGGTGGTGGCAAGGAGCCATAGTGACTGGTAGAAGAGTGGCCAGTGTGAAGAGTGTGGCACGGAAGCAAGGTAGCATAGTCAGCTGGTACCTGGAGATAGCCAGGGATTTGGAAAGCTGATTTGTGCATCAGCAGTTGTGGGAAAAGTTTGAAGCATGTTGGAGAAGTAGAGCAGCTCGAAACACTGGAGAGAAAAGAAGAAGCCAGACAAAGACTGGAATTTGCAGAGTGCCTGCCTCAGGTTTGGAGGGGCAAAGGGGCACCATCGTGGACATGTGTCTTTGGGACCTTCGGGACTGGAAATGGTGACTGGGGTAAGATAAATGGTCACTTGTGGCTTTGAGAACTTTTTGTTTTCCTTATTGAATTCCCTTGTTAACAAACCCCTTTTTTAAACTGCATTTGAGTGGCAACTGCTATGCGTGGGTGGTACTAACCTGAGGGAACTTGGGTGGCAGAAGCCACATTTTAAATGTGGCTTGTTGGTTGGACGCTTCTGACCCTTTTGACCCGATTTCAAAGGTATTACACTCCCAGACTTCAAATTTTATTACAAAGCCATAATAATTAAGTCAGCATGGTACAGGAACAAAAATAGACACACAGACCAATGGAGCAGAATTGAATGCCCAGAAATAATGCCATACATGTATTGTCAACTAATTTATGACAAAGGGGCAATATACATACATTGGAACAAAGATAGCCTCTTCAATAAATGGCACTGGAAAAACTGAGTGATTCTTGACTACTCCCTTGCACCATACACAAAAACCATTTCAAAATGGTTTAAAGACCTGGACATAAGGCCTGAAATCATAAAATACACAAAAGAAAACATAGGCAAAACATTCCACAACCTATACTACAGAACATCTTTCAGGACACATCTATACAAGAAAATGAAGGAAAACATAAACACCCGGAGCTATATTAAACTAAAACACTTCTGCACAGCAAAACAGCATTTCTTATTTTCCCCAGATACATGCTGGAACTCTATTCCAGCCAAGCATGACTGAGAAGACTAGGATTCCCTTCATCAAGACAGCCTTAACTCAGGCCAAGCCAGGCAGATTCATTGTTGATTTGAGCAAACTGAAGAAGAATCTTAGAGCTTTTATTATAACAATGTGTCTTTTACTCTGAGATAGGGAACCATATACACAGGCAGGCAGAGATAAAGAGAGACTAACTCTGAAAGAGGCTCATGGACATCTACCCACCTATTAGCAACCTTTACACCATTAAGTGCACATAGTCACACAATAGCTACATTGTTGCAAATGCAAGGCCCATCTGTTGTTTGCTAAGATTGTGGGTTGTCCCATGTGTAGAGGGCAAAAAACAGCCTGCTTTTAACCCATTTTCTGTATCATAGGAAAAGAGCTCTGACCCAGTCATGACAGGCCAATAACACTTGTTCACAATCACCCTCACCTCAGCTATCTCATAGCATAGTTTCCATATCATAAAAAGATAAGACATTCCACTCTGAAAGGACCAAACACCAGTTCTAGAGTTATGATGTGAAGGTTTTGCTCAGAAGGAATGAGTCCTAAGAACAGGTAACTCTAAAGCTTTCCCCAAAGTAGCTGGTATTATTTGGAACGCCATGTGGGGAAGTTCATGTCAAAAGCTGTTCTTCAAACACTGCAGATTTCTGGTGATAAACAATTAAGAAGAAGGGCCAGGCACGGTGGCTCCTGCCTGTATGCGTCAGCCTATGAAGAGGCCAGGGCTAGGGATCATGGTTCGAGTCCCACCTGGGGTCGGTAGCGAGACCTAGTCCCAAAATAAATAGCTGGGCATGGTGGTGCGCGCCTGTAATCCCAGCTACCTGGGAAGCTGAGGCTGGGGATTGCTTGAGTCTGTGGTACCCCGGGCAATGAGAGCCTGCGGTTCCACGGGCAAAAATAGCAAGACCTAGTCTAAAAAAAAAAAACACAAAAAACAATTAAGAGACGGGTAGTTTCAAGGAAATAGCAAACTAAAGGAATCAGAGGGAAATTTACTAGAGAGAACAAGGGAAAGTCACAGCTAATAAAAACCCTCATGGGGTCTGAACAAAACTCAAAGGTTGGTCTCAAAAACTACCTCTGCAACAGCATAAAAATTTAATTAGATCAGACTGGAGCAATGTATGCCACTGAACATTGTCAAAAAAATAAAGTAGAGCTATTAGTGGTACCCAAAAGCTCCCTGTGTTACCAAGAGAGGCAAGAGGTTTATCAGAGACATCAAGGAAACAGACAAATTAATCCCTGTTAAAACCATGACTGCTTGCACATCCAAAACTGTGCCCTCTGAGGAATGACACTAGGGTCATCTACACATTGTATCAGAAATACAGCACTATTAAAATAGTTCATCTTTATCACTAAACAAATACACAAGCAAACAAAAATAGTAATAAGCCCTGAGTAGGGAAGGTCAATATCCAGAGTTGATACAATATATTATCTTAGAATGTCCAGTTTTTAAGATGTATATATAAGACATGCAAAAAGCAAGAAAAACAAAATGTGTGGTCATGGGGGGGAAGAAGCAAAAACTGAAACTGCACATGAGAAGGAATAGATATCAGATTAAAAGGACAGATTGCATTGTAGCTATTACAAATATGTTCAGAGAACTAGAGAAAACCTTGTACAATTAATTAAAGGAAGATATGATAATGTCATAATGAAAGAAAATATCAATAAAAAGTAAATTATTTTTTAAAAATCAAAACTCTGGAGTTGAAGGTACAATAACAAAAATGAAGCAATCACTAGAGAGGTTCTGAGTAGATCTGAGCACAGAAAAAGTACCTTTCTATCTTTGTGAAAAGTAACTGATTACCAGAGGGGATGGAAGAGGGGAAAGGGCATAGGGAAGGGAAGGTGGTAGGGACTGGCACTGAAGCCTTGGTGGGAGAGGAATGAAGGGTATGCATATATGGAGAGATGAGGCTATATATTTATGTAAACAAGTGGCAAATCAATACAATTTGAGAAAAAATGAAATTGGGTCAAAGGGGCAAAAGCAAAGAGTAGATTTAGACAGACAGAAGAATGAGTGAACCTGAAAGATAGAACAAGAGAAAAATTAAGAAATAGGAAGTGTCAAAGTTGGGTACATTATTAAGTCTACCAACAATATACATAAACTCCTGCATCTCAACAATAAAAAACAAATAGCCTGATTAAACCCAAAAAATATGAATATATATTTCTTCAAAGAAGAAATACAAATGGCCAATAAGAATAGGAAGAGATGTTCATTATCTTTAATTTTCAGGGAAATGCTAATCAAAACCATAATGTAATACTACTTCCCACCTATTAGGATGATTATGGAAAAAAAAAACAGACAATTGCAAGTTCTGGTGAGGAATTATAGACTCTGAACCTTCGTGTATGCTGTTGGGGATAGAAAATGATTTGGTAACTTTGAAAAAACAATTAGACAAACATAGAAAGCACCATATGGCCCAGCAATTCCAATGAAACAAAATTCCAAGCAAAAGTAACTATGCCCACACAAGGAAGGCAGATAGTTCCAGCATCTATGAAACTAGTAAGACAGTTTCTCAAAATATTAAAATAGACCTATCATATGGCCCAGAAATTCACTGTTAGGTAGGGTACACAAAAAAATTTAAGAGTTATATGCATGCATTGCATGCATTCTTTCAATTCATTGCAGCATTCTTTACAACAGTCAGATTATGGAAACAACCTTAATGCTAAAATACAGGGACATGAAGAAGATGTGATATCTAATAACAAATCCTAGAAGTTTCATTACAGAATTGAGGTGAGACTTTGTAGATGCCATTTTCCACAAGACTTCCAGTGTCAGGTAGCTGTGATGAACTCCAATGTGTTCTTCGATATCACTGTTGATGGTGAGACTTTGGGCCCATCTCCTTGGAGCTGTTTGTAGACACATTTCCTAAGACAGCAGAAAGTTTTCATGCTTTGAGCCCTTGAGAGAAACAATTCAGTTATAAAGTTTCCTGATTTTAACAGAATTATTCCAGGACTTCTGTGTCAGGGTGGTTATCTCACACATCATGATAACACTGGCATTAAATCTATCTATGGGGAGAAATTTGATGATAAGAATTTCATCCTGAAGTATACAGGTCCTGGGATCTTGTCAATGGCAAATGGTGGACCCAACACAAATGCTTCCCAGTTTATCACTGGCACTGCCAAGACTGAGTTGTTCGATGGAAAGCATGTGGTTTTTGGCAAGGTGAAGGAAGTCATGAATGTTGTGGAAGCCATGGAAGGCTTAGGGCCTAGCAATGGCAAGACCAGCAAGAAGATCACCAATCCTGACTATGAACAAACCTAATGAATCTGGTATGT
Organism: Uropsilus gracilis; assembly: GCA_004024945.1. Classification (NCBI taxonomy): domain Eukaryota; kingdom Metazoa; phylum Chordata; class Mammalia; order Eulipotyphla; family Talpidae; genus Uropsilus; species Uropsilus gracilis. Next base: position 8,474 of record PVHY01023453.1, read on the forward strand.
GTTTTATATAACCACCAGAACATTCCTTACATAGCTTAGGAGAGCACCTCTTCATTCCATTTGAAATACTCTATAATCATTATGTGTTCCCTACAGTTCTTTGGGTTCCATATTTTCCTTTTCCCTTTTCAAGTCTAGCTAGATTGCAGGGTTATGTCTATGATTATTCAATAAATGATAAGAAACATCAGCAACAAGAAGTATTGAGGTTTTCAGAGGGGTCTGAGCAGGGCAAAAACTGAGGATGAGGCACAACTGATGATGGTGGAGGACTATGGAGACCTTGCGTGGGGGTATGGTCTGGCAACAGACACCTGAAGGGGGGGGGTGATTCTATACCTCTAAGTTATATACAATGTTATAAACAATGTTGGTAGACTTAATAATGTACCCAACTTTGACACTTCCTATTTCTTAATTTTTCTCTTGCTCTATCTTTCAGGTTCACTCATTCTTCTGTCAGTCTAAATCTACTCTTTGCTTTTGCCCCTTTGACCCAATTTCATTTTTTCTCAAATTGTATTGATTTGCCACTTGTTTACATAAATATATGGCCCCATCTCTCCATATATGCATACCCTTCATTCCTCTCCCACCAAGGCTTCAGTGCCAGTCCCTACCACCTTCCCTTCCCTATGCCCTTTCCCCTCTTCCATCCCCTCTGGTAATCAGTTACTTTTCACAATGTTAATTCCATTTTTTAAAAAGTTGTATATAGACACATATATATAGACACAATGACATATCCCTCAATTATGGAAGAACTCATCATTTTCAACAACGCAGATGGAACTGGAAGGGATTATGTTCAGTGAAATAAGTCAAAATGTAAAAGACAAATAATGGGTGATTTCATGTGGAAGATTTCACTCATATGTGGAATATAAAGAAAAAAAAACACTAAACTAAATCAAATCCTAGAAATATGGCTGCAGGACTGAGGCTACTATATAAGGAGGGAGAGTAGGGGTAGGAATAAAAATGGGTTTCAAAGTTCTATATTAGAGGACTATGGGTGCTTTGGTGGTGGGTGTGATGTGGTTACATATATCTGGGATGGTGTGAACTTATTCCCCTAAATTATATACAGTGTTGTAAACTCATGTTACCTCAATAAAAAATTTAAAATACCCCTTTTCAGATGGCTCAGACCTTTGAAGATGAGTTCCAGCACACCCCTGCCAGGGTCTAGCCCACTGGTGGAGGTGGGCAGGTAGGGTGAGTCCTATGCCACCAGGATCTCAAGGTCTCAGGGCCTCGGATACAGGGGTCTCAGGCTGGGAAAGCTGGCCTCTGTCTCCACATGGGCAGGAAGTAGGAGCCAGGCACCTATGCTGGGGTGGGCTCAGGAGAGGGGCAGTACCCCTCTGGTTTACTCCAACTTCAATCAGATATGCTCTGGGAATGAAGAAACCAGTCTATACAGCTGAAGATATAATGGAGAGCAAAGGAAGTAATATAACCCTGTGTACACTCACTACCTGGGTAGGAAAAGTAGTGTGTTGGGTATCACTAAGACAAGAAGGAGAGACCAGCAATTGAAGTAACCTATCAGATTTCTACTTGCATTATCTCTGGGGCTGGGGAACCAAACCCCTTGTCCACAGTTTTGGAATGAGGCTCTCTCCTTTACCAACCAAGGGGGAAAGAGCCACAGAGCTGTAGCTGTGGCCCCATGGCAGAACTGCTAACATAAGAGAGGAGAGCAGCTGAACTGTGGAGGTACCTGCCTCCACCACCAGCAGCTGGGAGTTGGGTTCCCAAACAAAGACATCAGAACTATATGGCACACAAGCAGTACCACATGATAGACACCAGAAAGGATCCTAGAGAAGTGCACCATGTATTTGCTGTACAAGTTCCTGACATGCTTGGCCTGACTCTCTGCCTCGGTTACTCCTGGAGATCGGAGCAGCCTCATCTGTTGCTGTCCGGGAGTATAAGTTCACACCCAGGAAAAAAAGACATTGTTCCAGAAAAAGAAAAGACCAGTGGTCCAGACATGGACCAGAGACTTGCAGCATGAGGAACTGGAGTGACTGGAGGAGGGAAGGGGAAAAGGGGGGTTAAGATGAGGGATAAGGGGCACAATATGGAAGGGAGGACCAAACCTAAGGGGAACGACAACCATACAAATGTGACCGATATTTTATGAAAATTACAAAATTAAAATTAAAAAATTAAAAATTTTTAATAAATAAAAAGAAATATGAAGATATAAACATGTCCTCACAAAAGCTAGTGCACAGTGTTCATAACATAAATATTCATAATAGCCAAAAAAGCAATAAATTGTTCATCAATTAACAGACAAATATTTGGCATATCTGATCAGAATACAGAATATTATTCAGCCATAAAAATGAACTAAGTGCTGCCATATGTTACAGAATGTATGGGCCTCAAAAATATTATACTAAGTGAAAGGATAAGGTCCCGAAAGACTGTGCATTACATGATTCCACTCATATAAAATGAGTAAAAGCAAATCCATGAAGACAGCAGTTTAATAGCTGCCCAGGGCTAGACAAAATGAGGAACAGGTAGGAGGAACAGGTAGGAGGGAATATGTTAATTAATATGAACTTTCTTCTTGGGGTGATGAAAACATTCTAGAATTAGCAGTGATAATTTTGTGACTACTGAAAAACACTGAATATTTTTTCTTTTTTATTATTATTATTATTTAAATTATTTATACATATATATTTTTCACGTCATCATGATCTCTGGGGGTCACCCACCACCTCCCCTCCCTGGCCACTCCAGCTGGTCCCCTCCCCCAGTTGTGTACTTTCGTTTGGCTGTCCATGTATTAGTGAAATCATTAGGTTTTTGTCTTTTTCCTTCTGATTTGTTTCTGCTAATATGATTTCTTCTAGGTACATCCATGTTACCAAAAAAATCATCAAATTTGTTATTTTTAATTGATGTGTAATATTCCATTGTGTATATATACCACATCATTTTCATCCAGTCTTCTGTCTTGAGGCATTTGGGTTGTTTCCATGTCTTTGCAATTATAAATAATGCTCCAATAAACATCCAAGCACAGGTGTCCCTTTGTATTCACATTGAGGTCTCCTTTGGGTAGATTCCCAGAAGAGCGATTGCTGGGTCAAATGGTAGCTCTATTTTTTCTACACTGCTTTCCATAGTGGCTGAACCAGTTTACATTCCCACCAGCAGAAACACTGAATATTTTAAAGGGGTGAATTTTATGGTATGTGCATTATATCTTAAACTGTTAAAAACACAAATTGATTTATCATTTGTGGTAGACTGAATAATGCTCCCTCTCCCCCAAAATGTCCATATCCTAATCCCTTAAACCTGAAAGTTTGTTACCTACATTAAGGGACTTTTCACTTGTAGACAAATTAAAGAGTTTGCATTGGGGAGATTATTCTGGATTATCTATACAGACCCAATATAATTGCCAGAGTTCTTTTAAGAGAGGGGAAGAAGTATCAGATTGAAAGAAGGAGATAGGAAAACAGGAGAAAGGATTGGAATGATGTGCTTTGAAGATGGAAGAAGAGGTCACATATGACCCAAGAATGTTGGTGGTCTCTAGATGAAAATATTAGGTGGACAGATATTCCTGGGCAGCCTCCAGAAGGAATACAATTATGCTGACACCTTAATTTTAATCCCATAAGACTGGTTTTGAACTTCTGACTTCCAGAACTATAAGAACTATAAGATGTGAGAAAAATCAGTTCTTTCATATGCTGCTAATGGAAATACAATTTTGGCTTTGGAAAAGAGCTTATTAATTTCTTATAAAGATAAAATACATCTACCATTTGATCCTAGGTGTTTACCTACAAGAACTGAAAGCGTAAATCCATGCAAAGATATTTGCATAAATGTTCATGGCAGCATTACTAAAACAATCTAAATACCCACTAACAGATTTATATATATATCTGAAATGTGCTACATCTATTCAATAGAATATTATTTAGGAATAAAAAGGAAGAAACTATCTGTGCACATTACAACATTAATGAATCTCAAAATAATTCTGCTGAATAACACAAGCATGAAAAATTATTGCTTAATTCGATTTATATAAAATTCTCAAAAATTTAAAATAATTTAAAATTGTGACCTCAACCTATTGTTTTTGCTAGTTTCCCTTTAGAAGCTAACTAGAGCTAGACCCACCCTTGTGGCTCTTATGATTGCAAGACTCCCTTTATAAATAACCATACAGAAACTGAAAAAGATAAAGGTTCATTATTTACAGGATCTGCAAATTACGCAGCACACCTGGGAGCACAGATTAAGGTTGTGGAGAACGGAGGGTGGAGGGGGGAGATTCTGTTATTGGGGTTGAGGGTGGGAACCTAGGGTTTCAAGGGCTCACTTCCCCAGTTTAAACTGGGGAAGAGATAAAGCAGGTAGCCTAAAAGGTCAGTTATTAAAATCTACCCAAAGTCTCTAGAACAGTTGTGCCTGGGGGTTGGGGGTCAGCTTGGCTCTTTATCTAGCAACCTGGATGGCAATATGTTGATTCCAGATATCTCTCCTTGAAGTGCATGTCTTCTAATCAAAGTTTAAGTTGGGCACTTAAACTACAAACAAAACAAACCTAACTGTTAGGCCTTCTGCTATCTCAGTGAATAGGGTTTGAAAAGAGATGTGGGTTTGCAAGAAGGGACTAAAAAGTGGAATAAAGAATCTCTGGGATAAATATATTCATTATCTTGATTAGGAGGCTTCATGGTAATATACAAACTTCAGAATTTATGTATCTTCCATTCTTTGGGTCAGTCATTTCCTGATAGAGATTTTTTAATAAAATAAATTAAAATTACAAACACAGTATAGTTCTGCCTCTGGACAATTCCCAAGATTGTGAGGATGACCTAATTATGTTTTATCTTGTTCTCAATGAAAAGGCGTTATGTTGATGGATATGCCTGTGTGTCACCTCCTTCTACACTTCTAATTTTTAGTTCTTTTTTAAGTTAAGTTTCATATTTCTCATCATGGACTTGGGGCTCTCTTAGAAGAATTTCTGAACTTAGGACACAAGTCTTATGACAAGCTACTCACTAATACTGTGTTGACATATAAGGTATTCTTTTAGCGGTTCTTTTTTCCTATTTTGTTTTAAGTTTTTTATTGCAAAATGCACAAAATATAAAATTTACCATCTCAACCATTTTGAAATGCACAATTAGGGCGCAGCAAGTACACTTACACTGTCATGCAACCAGCACCACCATTCAACTTTTTAATCTTGCAATACCAAAACCTTATACACATCAAAAAGGAACTTCTTATTTCTCCCATACCTTTGGTCCCTGGCAATGAAACAGTTTAGGTAAGAGAAATTGCAGGCCAGTAAGCTATAAACAGCCAAAGCATCCTGTTTAAACTTAATTGGATCTCAGACCGAGTTGCCCCAGTATCTGGGTTAAACAAGCACACTAAATCGAGGACCAGCAGTTTTGCCTTTCATCCTTTTCAAATAATTTGACCACCAGGCTGACCAGAGTTGCCATGTTAGACAAAACAAACAAATAAACAAACATAAGACTGAATCCTAACTAATGATTGCCTTAGTTTCCCAAAGAGGGAGGGCTGAGAGCCCCCCCCCCTCAGTTGCAATGTAAACATACTCTGTGTACCTGGGAGTAGTGCAGCCCAGAACAAAACTATGATATTGCTCAACTCCACGCTGCCAATTGGATCTGCCCTTTTAAAGGTCTCCTAACTCCCCTCAGGGAGCCAAACTAAAATTTTCCTTTTCCAGCACTGGCTCTCTCTCTCATGCATGATTGATTCATCAAAAACTCTGGTGAACTTGTTCTCTTAGAACATCTCTGGACCCATATAGTTTGGGAGATCAGGAACACTTTTTGTCGTGACCCAGATGGGACAGTCTTGAATATGAACCCCCTTTCATTGACCCAAACAGAAGATGCTGTGGGCAGCAGCAGCTCACCCCAGGCTAATTGGCTGGTGTCGCTGAGTTTGGGATAGAGAGAGCAAAAAGTCTCCCTCCCTCAGAAGATGAGCTGGTATGGTATGGGCCCTTTGCAGCTGGCTGGTATGGGCCCTGTTGTTGTTGGCAAGCAGTAGTCTTTACCTTTGCTACATGACTGGGATTATAAATAGTCTCTGACACCATGCAGCTATGGAGTGCCAGTCTCTCCTTCTTCCCTCTTCCCTGCTTCTTCACTTGTATCTATCCTTTCCTAAAATCTTTCTGGTTTGAATTTGGGCACTTAGGCAGAAAGCATATCTAGGTTTGATTGGATGTACTGACCTTGGGCCATGGATTAATCAGTGATAAGGCAATAAGTGGTAAGTGGGTTACCCCATGTTGCCTGACTCTGGTACCTGGAGTCTGATCAACCCAGAGATGGTGAGTGGGTTGCCCCCATCTCACCCACCTTTTTGTATTATGGGCCACTGATTACATGAGAGAAAGGAATTGGGCCAAACCAGTGGTGAGATACAGGGAAAGAAATACTTTCCCTATATCTCAGTGGCAAGTAGTTGCTGACATCTTGCCCATCTCTGATATTCTCACACACTAGTTAGACACCCAGAAAGACTGGGTTGACCTGTGACACCATAAACCCTGGCTAGGATGTCTACTCTTTGTCCTCCCTTTCTATTTCTCCACTTTGTGGAAAAAAAAAACTTAAAGGAACTAGCCTTTGTGACATGTGAATTTGTGGAATTCAAGCAAGTATATACAATCAGGTCTTAGATGATTTAGAAATTGTTATTTCCTGCCTTTTAACATGTTGATCAGACACCTGATTCAGTATCTTGCTGTCACCTAAGAGAGACTGAGCAAGAGTTGGAATTGGGCCAAGCTTAGATAGGTTGCAGGCCATATTCTAGAGAGATTATTTCTGCTACTTAGAGGAGTACATTTCTCTCTCCCTCTCTCTCTCTCTCTCCCTCTGTCTCTCTCTTTTCCTCTCTCTCTCTCACCTTCCTGCTCACTATCTCTCCTGATAAAATTTTTTAACTGAGCCTTTTGGGATCAGCTTTCCATATAGAATTAGGTGGGTGTTCCACCTGCCCCAAGGCCATTGATAGACACCCAGAACATTATCATCTGCTAAGGGGCACTCTGTCTCTGTTTTTGTCCATTTATTCTGACTGCATTCTCACTTTTCGAAAACTCTTAAGCTTCTACTTGTGAGGTAATGGCACATGCACGGACTTGTCTTGTGTTTCTGATAGATTTTGTTCCCCTTAGAACTCACACTGCTGTCTCTTTGAGAACCCACTTTTATCAACTTGGAATGCAATCTGCTCTCCCCTAAGGAGGAAATACTTTCTCCTTTGGCCTGCCTGGTTAACACGTTATCTATTGTTATTCAGTTTTATTTGGGGTTGGGGTCTGCCTGAGCTGAACCTGGAGGTGGTGCAAACTAGAGGAAATAAAGATAGTCTATCTGTGAGCCAGCAAAGTTGCTCAGTTACTTGTTTAGAAAGACTGATCAGAGTCAAAAAATAACGTGGGAGGAGGGGTTAGCATTTACCTTGTTGATTGCCATCAACCAGGTTGCTCTTTGCCACTTGTCTTAACCCTCCTCCCAGCAGAAAACAATTCCTCTGTCCTTGTTGGGTGTAGAATGGCCCATTTGCTGCAAAAACAAACAACTGAGATTGACAGGGGAGGCTAGGAAAGGAGAATGGAGAGAGAAGCACAGTTTTTGGCTCTCCTAATCTGGCCTCCATTTTAGAGTAACACAAAGGGCCAAGTACATCAGTTCCAGACCTTGCCTGGGAGCAAAACACCCTAGGCAACAGCAGTGCATATACTGCAGGAGAGAACACTGGAAGAGGGAATGTCTCAATCACCTCAAACTGAGAGCACCAGTAGATGACCCAGGTTGAGTCTCCTTCCTCAAGACCCTTACAGATACAGAACCTGAAGACTTACCCAGCCCCATACCTATGCTTACCGGATACCAGAGCCACCAGTCAAATCACCTTCTTTTTTTATCGTTCTGGCTTGCATTTCCCTCTCCTCAACCTCCATCTTTCCTTAACATATGCTAAATTTTTAATTTTCTTTAACATTAGCCTTGTTCTTTTGTATATTACTTTATAAGTTCCTAAAATGTAATTTATGAAATAAGTTATACACATACTTTACTGCATACACCCCCTTTACAAATTTTAACATTTAAAATAAGTTTATACTACTGAGTCCGAGGGCAAGTTAAGATCGGCATTCTGCACAGGTTCGTGAACTTGGTGGGGTCAGCACAGGGAAGGGACTCTGGTTGACAGTGGAGACAGGGGAAATAAACCCCAGGAAGACTAATCAAAACTTTCCTGGAAGATCTGGGTAGTAAAATCTAGAAGGGCTAACACAAAAACAGTAAATCTCAAAATTTACTGTTGAAGATTAACAAGACCCCAATATCAAGGCAATTAAAAGTAAAAAACGGAAACAAGAGCTGTGAAATCAAGTGCGGCCACCCAGGGGAGGGAGGGAGTGTGAGAACTGAGGGGAACAGCCAACCACAAAGAGGAGGATGAGATTTCAGAGCAGAGGGGAAAAGGGTTAAATATCCTCAAGACACCGGCCCAGGGTGGCTTCTCTACCCCCTCCCTGGCATAGTGCCTGGGAGTTCTTGCTTTTATGCTTTCCTCCTCTGAATAAATTGCTCTTTACTTTCTAAATAAAGTTTACTTCTCTCTACTTACTTATCCAAAAAGTCTGCAAATTCTTTTTTACTGTATCATGGGACAATAACCCATGGTAATTCAAAGGTTAGAGTCCTTCCTGGCTTTTCACAATGAGCTGCAGGTGAAATGGAGCAGCAGCTACACCAGCAGCACCAGCCTTCACTAGTAAGACATAGATTCGTGCTTTAAGAAGGGCTCACTTAGAGTTATTAATAGTCTAATGATCGCACAATGATATAATGAACACTTACCACAGCCAAATCTCATTCCTGTACCTCTCTATTCACTCTAACAAAATTGCTCTACACATGATCAGCATTAGGTTAACAAAATGAGTAATCTTCATTGAGCCCCTATTCTCTCTGCTGTTTATGTTGTTCCCTCCAGCCCTGTCAACATCCTGTGCTTCAGTGACAATGGGTTTCCTAGTTTAAATCTGATCTCTCTGACCATTCTGTTCCCAGCCTGTCATAGCTCATTTATTGGAACGGCCTCTGAAGCCACTTGGCTGAGTGGCTATAGCTAGAGGAGCTTGCTTCACCAATCTGGCTGTGACAGAGGAGCGCTAGTACTTTCAACATTTCAGGTAAAGTACTCACCACCTCAGACTCCTGATTATTTACCCCTTCGGACTGCTGACCTTTCCCCCTACAGAAATCTAATGAAGATGAAATGGTAAGAAGTTTTTTCTTTACTCACACGGTTTAAAATGGGTAAGAAAAACTTGGGGGTAAATTAATTAACTGGTATTATTATTTCTAACTTATTAGAGATTTTTGCCTTTAATATTAGTTGCTCACCACAAAAAGGCAATTTTCTGTCTTTCCTGTTTGTCTCAAGATTTTTGTTTTACACTTTATAAATTGAGGTTTGGTTTTTTTCGACATGAATGTGCTGTTCTACTCTTTCCCATGGGAAAGAATTCTATTTCCCTGCTATTTCCCTAGTCTTAAAAAAGGGTGGCCTCCAGACTGCTTAAGGTAAAATCAAGAAATAAAAAACGGTTAAACTATTGTTTGGTTGGAAAAACTTCTAAATTGTTGGACCAGTAAATAAAAATGAGAACGTTCTTAATCTAAACTTCTTATTTAAATTAACTAAACTGATCAAAGAGAGAACTATGGAAAGGAAATATAGCTTTTTGTTCAGCTTTCGTTTGATTTTATATTGCGATCTGGGGATGTGAAAGGGATAGGAGACAAACAGTTTCCTTAAATAACAAATAGAAGAGTGGTGACAGGGGTGATGCTGCTGAGAGCAGACTGACACAGATTTTTAAAGAAGGGAGATAAAAGCATTTGGTTGGAGGGCCTTTCTCTTTCTCAAAATCATATTTTTTAATTGATTTGTACATATATATCTGTTTATATATATATATACACATGTATACATATATACATTACACCACTGTCTACCCTGAGGTTCGGAAATGTAGCTTTTTCACGCTATATCCCAAACCTCAATATAAAGAAAAAGTTTTTATAACTGGTCAATTAGAGTCAATAAACAGCAAAATGCACAATCTATCCCATCCCCTGTCCTCCTCAGAGCCATTATCCTTTGTTCTCTTCATGGAAAAGTCATAGTTTTGAATAAGGTTTTCTTTTCTCTTTCTCAGAAATAAGCCTGGTCTCAATCAGGCAGAGCAGAAACCAAGACTGGGGAACTATCTGATATTTCTTTGCTTATCTTTAAAATGTTTCTAGGCCCTCGAGGTTTTAGTGATGGTCAAATGAAACATTTATTTTAACATTAAAAAATTTTGGTTTCCGTTCTATATTGAAAACCTCCTTGAAGTCTGAATAAGTTCATACAAATTGTAACCCAAGTTATTTTAAAAATTGGGCTCTCTTTGTCTTTAAAATGGAGTTTTCAACAGAGACCAAAGAGCAATCCTTAGGAAATAATCTTTTTTTTCCCTCCACCTCCTTTAGAAAAGAAAAAAAGTTTTGTCTTTGAAATGCAAATTTGAGAAGCAGTGTCTTGTCTGAAATAATTGTCTTTTTTTTTTTTTTGAGACTAGGTCTCACTATTTTTGCCCGTGGAACCGCAGGCTCATGTTGCCTGGGGTACCGTGGACTCAAGCGATCCCCAGCCTCAGCTTCCCAGGTACCTGGGATTACAGGCGTACGCCACCACGCCCAGCTATTTTTTGGGACTAGGTCTCACTGTGTTGCCCTGAGCAGGACTCAAACCACGATCCCTAGCCCCAGCCACTTCATAGGCAGAAGCTTACAGGCACAAGCCACCGTGCCCGGCCTGAAATAATTACTGTTTGGAGATCAAGTTAGTATAAGTTTTTAGCATCTTGATAATTGTTTCTTGAAGTTAGTATATAGGGCCAAAAATTGTGAATGAAAATTAAGAGACCTCTGTGTGTGTGCATGTGTGTCTTTTCCCTCCAACTAATATTATTGAAATACATTTGTATATAATTGAATTATAAGTGCTACCTATATGAATTTTAAATTCAAGAAAATAATGGAAATTAATCTAACCTATGTTTAAGAGATCATGATCTAGAATTGTAGTAAATAAGAACTGATAAAGGGTAACTCGGCTGGATCAGCAGCTGGTGCCTCTGGTATTGACATAGTTGAAAATTGTATTGGGCATCATACTGTCCTGTTCGGCGGGGTCTGAGTGAGAGACCCATGAGAAGAAAAGAGAAGGTGAGAAGGTCAAAATGGCACATAAAAAGAGAAGCCAGAGAGAAAGTTGTGCAAGAGAATAGTGAGCCAATAGAGGAGCCCAAGTGACCAGGCTAAGCGGAAACCCCCTGGAAGACTGAGCTGGTGATGACGAAGAGCCATGGTAGGATAGTGGTCATCAGAGGAATAGCTGGTGTTGAGTCAGATGCCAGAATGGCAGGCTGGGCATGACCAAGGGCAGGCCTGGTGAATGTGGGTCTGAATAAGGAAGTGTGTGCATGGTACTGCAGCAAGGTGGCGTGGCTGGTATCTGGAGATAGCCAGGGATTTGGAAAGCTGATTTTGCATCAGTATTTGTTGGAAAAGTTTGGAGAACCTTGGAGAAGCTGAGCAGCTCGGAACATTGGAGAGAGAAGTAAAGAGAAGACAGAAAAGAGAATGGATTTTGCAAAGGGCCTGCCTCATGTTTGGAGGGGCAAAAGGACATCTTCTTGGACATGTGTTTAGGACTTTCGGACTAAACAGTAATTGAGTAAAATAACTGGCTACTTGTGGCATTAAGGGCTTTTTGTTTGACTTTGTTTTCCTGCTTAACTTTCCTTGTTAATAAAACCCTGTTGTTTAAATTGCATTTGCCTGTCAACTGCTACGCACAGGTGGTAAGAATCTGAAAGAGTCTTGCCAGCAAAATGACGAGTGGCTGAAAAATATGTGGTATATGTACACAATGGGATATTATTTATCAATCAAAGAAGACAAATTTATGTCATTCGCAGCAACATGGTTGGAGCTAGAAGGAATCACGCTAGCAGAAAGAAGCCAGAAACGTGGATGTGGAGAGAAAGGAACACTCTTATACTGCTGGTGGGAATGTAAACTCTTCCAGCCACTATGGAAAGCAGTATGGAGAACCCTCAAACTCATGAAAATGGAGTTACCATTTGACCCAGCAGTTGCACTTCTGGGAATCTACCCAAAGCAGACCTCGATGTGGGTACAAAAGGACACCTGTGCTCGGATGTTTATTGCAGCACTATTTATAATTGCAAGAACATGGAAACAACCCAAATGCCCCAGAACAGATGAGTGGATGAAAAAGGTGTGGTATATATACACAATGGAGTATTACTCATC
>PVHY01023454.1:0-20936 GCA_004024945.1 Uropsilus gracilis
TCCCCAGGCTCATCTTCCGAGGTAACTAGGATTACAGGCGCGTGCCACCATGCCCAGCTATTTTTTGGGGACTAGGTCTCGCTACGTTGCCCCGGGTGGGACTCGAAATGCGATCCCCGGTCCCTGCCACGGCTTCCCAGGCTGCCACTTAGAGGCATGCGCCACCATGCCCATGTCCTTGCTTCCTAGCCAGGTAACAGCTACCCTCACCCCCTCCTGCTCCATAACACCTCAATTAACTTTAATGGGGGATGCGGGTAATTGTCTAGATACCTGAGCACGCCGACTCAGGCAGAGCCTGAGCCCATCATCTCCACCCGCCAGCTGCCTGCTTGGCTCCGTGGCTCAGGCCCTGGCCCAGTCCAGGTTGTTTTTGCCAAACCCAGGCAGAGAGGCAATAAACTCTCCCACTTGCCCAGGCCTTCCCACAGTACCACGAGGCCCCAGTTTCTGCAGGGCCGCAGACAGATACCCTCTCCAACACACGCACGCAGCGTCTGCTGGCCAAGGACTGATCATGCAACCGCCACCTCCCCTTCAGGGCCCACAGCTCCCTGCTCCATCAGGCGCTGCAGGAGCAACATTGTTGTGGAGTCACACGCACAACAAATGACTTCCCAGCTTCCTGGGAGGCCTGACGGGATCACTAAGAACCAGCAGCTCCAGATGTGAGGCCACACAGCAAATAGAACCACGGAGGAAGCAGAGGGCTCATCCAGCACGTGCAGCATCTCCCAAAACATGGCATGGCAGGTGGATGACAGCTGGGAAACACTTCTGAGCCTCCCCACGACTGATAGTTGCCCCCCCAGATTCAGTTATTGGGGGGGCTTCCCTGTGCACTGGAGGATGGAGGTGGGCAATACCCCAGGACTCTCCCTGCGAGGGGCCAGTATTATCCCATCTCCAGTTGCAACAGCCAAAAATCAAGTCCAGAATTTGCCAAACCTCCCCAGGGGACAAAATTACCTAGAGCTGAGAACCCCTGATGGACAAAGCTTCAGCAAGGTTTACCTGTGACCTCCCGCATATGCCCGTGCCCAGGCAGCACACCGCGCAAAACTGAGGAAAGCCAAGACTTTCTGCTCCTGACAGGCTGAAGGATGCCAAGTCCATTACCATCAAGAAACAAGGGGAACGGGGAGTTTCAAGTCTGATGCAGCCGGTCCCCTCACACCAGGGCCACCAGAGACAGAAGGCCAAGAGAGCGGCAGGGCCAGACCCCCAGCCCGGCACATGGGAGCGGAAAAGCAGCAGGTGTGCTGATTCGAATGGCATTCAGGTTTTTAAAATTAAAAAAAAAAATTTTAAGCCTGGTATGGTGGCGTGCGCCTGTAATCCCAGCTACGTGGGAGGCTGAGGCTGAGAGTCGCTTGAGTCCATGGGCTCAAGACAACCCTGGGCAACATAGCAAGACCTAGTCTCAAAAACATAAGTTAGATAAATAAAAATTTAAATATTTAATAAAAATAAAGCAATCGGAACTTCCTTTGAGGACACATTTATTGCCATTTAAAAGAAAGTGAACTGATTTAAAGGAAAGCATTAGGAAGTGTGGGGCACCCAAAAATGGGTAAGAGACATGCCTTAGATAAAGGAACACCTTTATCTATTCTCACCCATAGGCACGCTGGGGATGGTTCCTGGCAAGTGTCTTATTTGCAATGGCAGCCCCCTAACCTCCTAGGATTGATCCACCAGAGAGACATTTCCCTCAAAGATAAAGGTGTCTACCCCCACAGGTATTTTTCTGCTAGATAGTGAATCCCCCCATCTTCCTACCCTACATGCTACATACCCTACATGCTACATACCCCACATGCTACATACCACCACATGCTACATACCCCACAGGCTACATACCCCACAGGCTACATACCCCACAGGCTACATACCATGGGATCTTGGTTTTACCTTCCCTACTACTGCACTGTGACCATCCCTTCACCAGGGTATTTAAGGGAGCTTGGAACCTTTAATAAAGGACTCTGCACACGCTCACTGAGTCCCAGTCCACTGTCTTGGACCATCTCAATCTCTTCTGTCCGTTCTTTTTCTAACCATGGCCTCCCACAAGGAAGCGGGTACAGACATGCCCAGTGCCCCTCCCAGTCCCTGCCAGGCTGAAGGATGAGCCTCCCCACGACTGCCCCCCCAGATTCAGTTATTGGGGGGCTTCCCTGTGTACTGGAGGATGGAGGTGGGCAATACCCCAGGACTCTCCCTGCGAGGGGCCAGTATTATCCCGTCTCCAGTTGCAACAGCCAAAAATCATGTCCAGAATTTGCCAAACCCCTCCAGGGGGCAAAACTGCCTGGAGCTGAGAAGCCCTGAGCTGCCTCTGAGTGAACAGGCCTAGAACCTTGCCCCTGCCGCCCTGTGCCAGGGTGTCCGGGGACCCTAGCGGGGTCAGGCACAAGGCAGTGGGCCGACCACTCTGCCCTGGAAACTCTCAGGAGCCTGCAGCAGTGACCCTGAGCGCTGATGGGGGTGCCCCACCCCCCGCCCTCCACTCCAGCCTGGCTTCACACCTTCCCAGGGTCCCCAGACACAGGCTGCAAAACAAGGCAGGAAACAACGGCTCCAGTGGGAACAATTAGCATTAAATTGCTTCACTGGGCTCCTTCCCCCAGTAAATACCAGGCCCTCAGAATGGGTCGCTTCCAGGACGCGCCACCAAAACCCCAGACGGAGACTGTTTACACTGGAGCCCACGCCTGTTTTCAAGGAGCACGGCGTGTTGAGGCTGCAAGGAGGAGAGCGACTGCATGTTCAAGCGCTGGCCTGGCCGTGGGAGACTGCCTCCAGAGCAGTGCAGTGACGGTGGATTGCCACAGTTTTCTAACCCCTTCCTGCTGCCGCCCTTTATACTGTGGCTCTGAAGATACCAGAGAGGACGGGAAAAGGCCGGGTCGTAAGGCAACCGCTACTGTGTTCAGAGGAACAGCACCCCTGGGATCCCCCCAAAATATCTAAATGGCAGCAGCCCTGGGAGCTGTCACCACTCACCTCCAGTCACAGGCCTGGATTCAGGTTGCTCGCAGCTTGTCTTAATGCTAAGCGAGCAAGGCTGGGCATGGAGGCGCGCACCTTTAATCACAGCCTATGAAGCAAGGCTGAGACTAGGAATCACTTGAGTCCGCGAGGTCAAGATCCACCCGGGACAATACAGTGAGACCTAGTCCCCAAAAATAGATAGGCGTGGTGGTGTGCGCCTGTAATCCCAGCTACCTGGGAGGCTGAGGCTGGGGATCGCTTGAGTCTGTGGTACCCCAGGCAATGTGAGCCTGCGGCTCCCTGGGCTTTAGATAAAGCGAGACCTAGTCTCGGAAAAAATAAATGCTGGCCGGGCATGGTGGCGCATGCCTGTAAGCGGCAGCCTAGGAAGCCGCAGCCGGGGCCAGGGATCGCAGTTCAAGTCCCACTGGGGCCCATAGCAAGACCTAGTTCCAAAAAAAATATGGCTGGGAGTGGTGGTGCGTGCCTGTAATCCCAGCTACCTGGGAAGCTCAGGCTGGGGGTTGCTTGAGTCTGTGGTACCCCGGGCAACGTGAGCCTGTGGTTCCTCAGACAAAAATAGCAAGACCTGGTCTCAAAAGGTAAGTGAGCAAGGCAGCCTCCAGGATGGACGTCCCTGTCTCAGCCGATTTCAGGTCTGATGGTGGCGGCCCAGCAAGCCTCCCCCAGACCCAGACCCCCAACAGGTAACAACCAGGTGAGTGAACCCAGGGGCTACCAGGGGCCGCTCAGGTCCAGAGGTGGTCAGGAACTGCCCGACAAACCGGAAGTCCCCTCTTCTCCGCCCTCCACCACCCTGCTATCCCCAATGCATCCCTAGGCTCCTCTCTTCTTTTCCACCCCACAGCCAACATGGTGATATAAACAGCCTGATCATGAACCCCACTTTACCGAGGCTGCCAGAAGTTAAGCAACAGTCCAAGGTCACACGTGGGAGCTGGCAGGGCTGATTTTCCAACTCAGGTTCTTGAGCCTGACCACTGGACCCCAGCCAGCCACACATGGGCACTCTTCAGAGCTGCACCGAGCCCTCGTTCAAGCATCCCCATGCCTCCCCTACAGCTGCTTTGAAAAGAGAAGGTCATCTCGGGGAGCGAGCCCCTTCTCCAACCCTTGCCCCACTCGGTAGCCAGTGGGCTGACCAAGTTCAAGTTCACAGATCTTGGTGGGGCAGAAAAGATGGGGGGGCCCCCACTAAGTGGATGACCCTAAGGCAGAAGCATTATCAACAGGACCCCAAAGTATGACAGTTGATCCCCCTTCCACAGCACCAGCAACCCCAACCTTCTTCCTCTAGACCCCAAGCCCCAGCCCTACAAGGTGGACTGGGGAGAAGAGAGACTCATTTCTACACATCCATCTTCTGCTGCTCAGAACAATTCAAAAAAAAAATAGGTCTATCCCGAGCACCAAGACTTCCGCCAATCATCTGGAGGAAAATAAAGAAGGCCACAGCTAGAGCAAAATCTTTTCCAAGGTTTTGAGCTGCACTCCTGAAATACACTCAGGCAACAGCTGGACCGCACCTCCAGGTGAGATCCACAGCCTGTTTTCTTTCAGAGAAAAAAAAGGAGGGGAGAAACCAGCAACCCAGATGCCAAAGCCCAGGGAGTAATTACATCAATTACAGTCCACCCCAAACGGAGACCACTGCTTAGACACCGAACTGAAGGGTGTAATTACAAAAGGTAAGTAGGAAGGTGGGAAAATTCTGGCCACGGTGAATGAAAGGTGTAGGCTACAAGTGGCATCTGTTCTCCAAGAGCAGTGGGTGCTGGTGGCTGAATCAACAACAGCTGGTGAAAACATATGCACAACACACATTAGATGAGGGACCAGACACCCATTACATCAGGGACACCTGCAAAGTGATGGGAAAGGACAAACCAGAGGAAAGACAAACCAGAGCAAAGATGGACCAAGAAGACACACTTAGAGAAGAACATAAAAGTCATGAGGGAAACCACTGAGACGGGAAGGCGAAACCAGCTACTGGATGGAGGTGACCTGTCACAGATTTCTACCTGCAACGTCTCTGGCACTGGGGAATCAAATCCCAGACCCACAGTAACATGCAATGTGGGAGAGGCTCCCTCCTTTACCAATCATTGGGGGAAGAAAGTCACCACAAGCGGCTGTGGCACCATGGCACAGCTGCTGACAAGAGAGAGGAACGGAGCTCGACCAACCACCTGGGGAAGTCTGCCCCAGCAGCGAATGCCTCCCCCGCCATCAGCTGGAGCTTCATTCCCAAACCCAGGTATCAGAACTGTATGGCACAGAACCAGCAACAGGTGACAGACACCAGAAAGGAGGCTGGAGAAGCCACCACGTATCTGCCCAACAACAGGTTCCCAACGTGCTCGGCCTGACTATCTGCCTCAGCAGATACTCCTGGAGACCTGAGCAGCCTCATCTGCAGCTGTGCAGGAAGGCAAGTCTGCACCCGGGAGAAAAGGACATAGTTCTAGAAAAGATCAGTGGGCCATACATAGACCAACAGCTTGCAGCGAAAGGAATTGGAGTGACCAGAGTGGGAAAAGGGGAAGAGGGGGTGGGGAGTAAGGGGTACAACACAACCATGCAAATATGACCAATATTGTATGATGATTACAAAATAAAATTTTTTTTTTAAAAATCCTGAGGGAACATGTTGCAGGAGGCCCAGCTTCTGAGAGGGAAAGCCTGGCCCTGTCCGGTGCAGGGAGGGGGAGCAGAGAAATGTGAATTCACCTTCCCCAACCCTGGGGGTGGACATGCTATCATCTTCCTGAGAAACAACCAGCCAATTCCTACCAAATACTGAACTGTGCATCTTTCCCACTGATGTTTACAGGAAAAGAAATGGGGAGTGAGGCAAGCACTTATGAGCAGGAAGATGGCTGAATTGAGTCTAGCAAATCTGTAACTTGAGATAGTAAGGACTGCTATGAAGACGTGGTAAGAGTTGATGTTCTGGTACATCTTGTACTTTAAGTTTTAAAGAAACTGCAAACTGAGGATAGTGGAACCCATTTTACTTTGAGCACAGTGTAAATGTTTGTACCGGTTTCTAGGATTACAGACAATAGTCAGGTTACTGGTTAGTTGCAGCAAGTAGCAGATTAACACAGCATGTACATATCTATTTCAATCTTTCTGTGGTGTTTGTTTGATCACTTCAGTCATCAGAAAACCAGAAAGCTGGTGTGTGAAAATGAAATCAAGAGTCAGCAGGGTGGGGCCGGGCATGGTGGCGCATGCCTGTAAGCGGCAGCCTAGGAAGTCACAGCCAGGGCCAGGGGTTGTGGTTCGAGTCCCGCCAGGGGCACATAGTAAGACCTAGTGCCAAAAAAAATACAGTTGGGCATGGTGGTGAGCGCCTGTAATTCCAGCTACCTGGGAAGCTGAGGTTGGGGATTGCTTGAGTCTGCGGTACCCCAGGCAATGTGAGCCTGCGGTTCCACAGGCAAAAATAGCAAGACCTAGTCTCAAAACAAGAGTCAGCAGGGTGGGATTCGAAGTAAAACTTAGACATAAAATGCACTTTTTTAAACAGCAGTTGAGTCAAAGAATGTTTCAAATGTAAACATATCTTTTAAAAACCGTTAACAGAACCAAGTGGTTTCTAAACCCAAACCCCAGGGTATGTATGGTTAACTCTCACACAGAAAAGCCTGGTCTCCATGGCCATTTGCACATCCATGCCAAGCATGCAGTAGGTGCCTAATTGATGCTGCGGGCCCATTCCTAGGAGCGTACCCTACAGCAGCCACCTGGCATTGGACTATCAAAGTCTCCCCAGTGTATTTTGCTGGGTCATGTACATCTACTGGCATACGAGTGCCAAGACACAGGCCCAGGAATGTCCTTGGCAGCTCAGTTTATCGTGCTCCAAACCCCAACAGTCACCCGGAGGGAGCTGGGTAAACATCCAGCACAGACCTATCACAGAAGACGGTGTGGTTCGTTAACCAAAAAAAAAAAAAAAAAAAAGGTTATTTCCTTTTCCTCTCCATTCTCAGAGCCCGGCACGGTGGCTCGTGCTTGTAAGCTTCAGCCTATGAAGCGGCAGGGGCTAGGGATCGCGGTTCGAGTCCCGCCTGGGGCCTGTAGCGAGACCTAGTTCCAAAAAAATAGCTGGGTGTGGAGACGTGCGCCTGTAATCCCAGCTACCTGGGAAGCTGAGGTTGGGGATTGCTTGAGTCTGTGGTACCCCGGGCAACGAGAGCCTGCGGTTCCACAGACAAAAATAGCAAGACCTAGTCTCAAAAAAAAATAAAATAAAATAAAAAATAAAAAGCTCCTGTCCATTCTCAGATGTAAATTGGACAGAAAATCAACATCAGTTTTTAAGTAAAGGGAACACGTAACATTATTCAGAAGATGAACCCCAGTGGGGGAGGGGGGGCAAATGAAGCACATTCACACACTCACCCCTATGTATATATCTGCATATGCTTGAAGTGTTCTAGAAAGACACCCAAAAACCAATCATTCAGGGAGACTTCTGGGAGCGGGGGGGGCCGGGTAGGGAAGTACTGAAACTTTTACTTTCCCTTTATATTGTCGTGGATGAGATGACTTTTTGAAAATAGTCGCACAGGCAAAGAAGTCAGCCTGCAGGAGCTTCCTCACTCAACCAGTCAGAACGATTCAGTAAGAGCCCGTTTTCAAAGAATTTTCTACCCATCTACAGAACGTCACCATATTCACATGGGAAAGGTCGTCTTCATAGGCCATGATATGCCTGGCAAGGGGAATCCCGACCTGGTTTAACCCGAAAGGATTTCAGTGACTGAGTCAGAAACAGATCAGATTCAACCCTAACTTGGTCTTTAAAGCTTCTTAGAGCTTCATTCTAACACAAGAGGCTCAGCAGACCTGTGCCTCTATCAGGGAGCAAATAATGCTCCATTTCCCAGTCAAATCGGGGGAAGCTTCCATCTTGAAATTTCCAGGTTCCTAGTACCTGCCATTTTTATGGATTTTTGGTTTGGTTTTGATTTTGTATAAAGCTACAGGCTTTGTGAGTCAGGCTCTGAGTTAAATGCTGTGAGCCTGCCTCTGGGAAACTGTGACTACCGCAGGGCCTTTGCACATGCTTCCCTCTACCTGGAACTCCCTTCTCCCAGATCCTTGTCCTGGAAGTGCAGGTCACAGCAGATCATATCCTCTGAAAAAGCATCCCTCTACCATTCCTTGCAAACCAACCCAGTTCTTCCCAGTTTATGCCTCTGTGGCATTTACCATTACCCAAAATTGCTTTGTGACCTGCCCCACCCCCACCCCCATGAAAGCTCCCTGGCAACAGGGGTTTTGTCTGCTATAGTCCCTGTTGAGAAGGAGCCAGCTCAGCATCAGCTCAACATCCACACTCACTTCATAACAAAAGGCTGAACAAATGAATGGGCCCCAAAGAGTTGTGGGAAGAACAAAAGCACAAATCCAGTATTTTCAAAGACCACATCAGGAACTTGGGCATTTGCGAATTCTCTCCAAGGAGGAGGACAACCCTCCCCCACCCCAGCAAGTTGCCTAAGTCATTACCTTTTATAGAGATGGTAAACTGAGTTTCTCAGAGAGAAAGTTCACAGGGAGGGAAGAGAAAAGTCTCATAAAACCTCGATCACTGCCTCCTCAGGGGAAAGGGTACAGGCCAGGTGTCGCTCCCCATCACCACTCCCATTTTCCAGCCTCTGCCAGGAGATGACGCCCACAATTAAACCAAGGGGACACTTAGTGGAACCTCCACTTTGTAATTGTCCACCTATCCCGGGGCTGTTTGAAAGGAAGGCACTGAACTTGAAAGCAGCTCTGAAGGAAGGCACTTTCACCCCGGGACTGAGCCATGGCCACATAGGCTCCGGCCAGAGTGGGTGAGAAAAACACGGGCCACGGAAGCAGAAACCAGCGGGGCAGCCACTGTGTGTTCCTCCCCCAGCCAATACCGGGCCTTCAGCCTCTTTCCATCTTGTTAGGCTTTCCCCATCCCCCCAGGAGACCCGGATAAGCCACTGACACAAATTCAACATCCTAAACACACACAAGAAACACAAGGATGAGGGTGGAAGTCTGGCCTATCTCTCCTCCAGATTCCTCCACTATGAGGGCTGTGACTTTGCCACCCAGGGGACATCTGATAACATCTTGGAGGTATTTTTGTTGTCACAACATGGGCCATTGCACTGCTGACAGCTAGTGGGAAGAGACAGGGATACCTCTGAATAAGCATCCTCTCTGACTGGGCAGCCTCCACAACAGCAGGCAGCATCTGGTCCACCAGACACAACCTATCACCACCTGCCCCAGCCTGACTTCCTCAGAGCCCCCCTGCTGGCTGACCTCCAGCCTTCAGGAGGTTCAGCAAGTTCTAGGCCTCCAGCAGGGCAGATGTTAACCCAGTTTTGGCCCCACTGGGGGGGGGGGGGGAGAAGCCTCAGGAGACCTAAGGCCTTGTCATTATCCCACTTTATTAGCACTTTGTATTTCTTTGGGCCAAATGTTCTCAGTTTTTATGAGCTAGAGTTTCACTGACCCTGATGACCTGATTAATCAAAATTCCTCCTTATCCCACCAGGAAAATCTGAAGTTAACATACAAAAGGAGTTTGTTTCAAACTCCTCCAACCTTGATGACTTGCTGCCCCTCCTGCTCTGAGCCAGGATTTCCGCACCACCACAGCTTTGGCAGTTCCAAGCACTCTCAGTCCCTTCACCAAAAGGCAGTTACTTCACCAAAAGGTGGAGCTTCAAAGCAGAAGATACTGAGCCAAATGCCCACAGGGGTTGGATGGGCTCAATCAATGAGGGAAGGGGGCCAGGTGAAAAAGCACAATTTTAAAAAGGCAACAGATACCAAATTAAAAAGCACAACAAAAAAAGGCACAATAAGGAGGAGTGGGGACTGCGGCAAACTGAAACAAACAGACATGTTCTGGAGGAGGCAGCATCGGTAGATCGCTGCCATGGATAAATGTGGATCCTGTGCTATCAGAGTTTCTGATGTTTCAAGTCAGCAACGCAGATTTTTTCTGCGAAACCTTGTAGTCAGTAAACATTAGCTGTTACAGCAATTCGTGCATCAAATAAAGACAAGTCAGTGAAGTGATAAGCTAGGTCTAAACCCTCCAGTTTGAAAAAAAGTACCTCAGAGCCTACTCACTCGGTGCAAGAGGAACACCGGGGCTTGCCTAAAGAGAGATGCATGGGACTCAATTCTGAGCCTTGCAAAATATACGTTACTGAACGTAGACACTACAAGACTCGGACTACCCAGGTATCCACTCCAGGTGAGTGACAACTTCATCCTTAGAAGTCCTTAGAAACAACTTCATCCTTAGCAGCTTCAGCCCTGTTCACAAGTCATTCCAGAGCTTCATGGCATTTATTCACTCAACAGGTATTTACTGAACACCTATTAGATCTCAGGTTCTGAACTGGGCGCTGGCATCACAGACACGAAAACAAACAAAACCCCAAGGCCCTGTAGAGTTCACTTTTTGGTAGAAAGTTACAGAGAACAAACAAAATAAGTAAAATATTTGACGCCTTAGGTGTCAGGGTGACATGCGGGTCAAGGGGACAGCAGAAAAAAGGCCTGGGCAAACAAGGAAGGGGCAGGAAGTCAGGGGATGGTGCCAATGTGGCCACCTGAACCAGGAAGTGAAGACAAAGGAGTATTCCAGGCAAAGGCAGCAGCAAGTGCAATGTCCCTGTGGCAGTCTGGTAGCGGGCATTGCTGACCCGGGGCATGGCTGATCTGGAGGAAGGCAAGAAGTGGCAAGGGATGGGCAAAGTCAGAGAAGAGCTGACCCCTGAAGGAGGGCTTTCAGCCGAACAGGGACAGGATCTGGCCTGTGTCTAAGGGACCCCTCTGGCTCTTGAAACTAGACTGGAGGGGTCAAGAATGGGGTGGGCAGGTCCACAAGCAGGAGCGTCCATGCTGGCCCAGGCTGGGGAGGCTGTAAGAAGCAAGCAGACTGGGAAACACTTTGAAAGAGACATCAGAATTTGCTGACAAAGCAGATGTAGTCCAAGTAGGAAAGTTCCTGGCCTGTAAGGAGCCACTGAGTCAACGAGATGGGATGGGGAGAAGGAGCCCAAGTTCTTTTGGAGGTTTGTCAGCTGGAGAGGCCCACAGGACGCTCAGATGAAGATACCAGCACCTAAAAGTTGAGTCTGCATCCCATGTTGGAAAGCAGGTCCAGCTGGTAGGGGGAGAACATGGGCCTCTGTGACAGGCTCCCCCAAATGTCTTCCCCCGGACTGCGGCTTCCTGGCCTCAAGTCAAGTGCCGGTGCATTCGGCCTGCTTTCCATTTAGATTACCACGTTCCCCTTTCTCATGCCAGAGCATTTGCCTGAGCAAAGGTAGTAAGTCAGAGGAATCATGGGTCATTTTCCAAGTCTGGATTTTCTGGACACTTCCTGTAGCTCGGTGGTGGGCAACTGGCCTGGGGACGAGTTCCAGTAAGTCTCCCGTGGGGGACTGGCCTTGATTGAGCACGAGACCAGAGAGAGCCAGGCAGAACTGGGCACCCCTAGCAGTAGAAGAGTAGGCCAAAGGAAGGAGCATCAGCTCCAAACACACAACCTCATCTTTGGAAATAGTAACTATGGCTGGGCACGGTGGCTCGTGCCTGTAAGCCTCAGCCTATGAAGCGGCTGGGGCTAGGGATCATGGTTAGAGTCCTGCTGGGGCAACACAGCGAGACCTAGTCCCCCCCCCAAAAAAATAGCTTGGTGCAGGGGCGCATGCCTGTAATCCCAGCTACCTGGGAAGCTGAGGCTGGGGATTGATTGAGTCTGTGGTACCACGGGCAACAGGAGCCCGCGGTTCCACTGGCAGAAATAGCAAGACCTAGTCTCAAAAAAAAAAAAAAAAAGAACCAACAGAGGCCTGGAAATAGTAACTATGGGTTAATTCCACGCAGGACACGAGCTGAGCCGCTTACACGGGTGACCCAGTCACTCACGATGACAACGAGACCCAGCCCCCATTTTATAGATGAAGAAACAGACACAGAGAGGCAAAGCAGCTGGCACAGAGTCACACAGCAATCTAAGCCAGTCTCCCCCAGCCTTGAGCCTGATGCCTGGGAAGACAGACACTCCCTGCTTTCTTACAAAGGCTGATTTTTCTCCCACCACCTGGAAATCCCCAAGTCCAGGCTGCCCTGCCCGTCTCAAATTCTGTTACTAGGACACCCCCAGAAAACCAGGGCATTGGGCAAGCCCAGGAAAACCAAGGGAAGGACAGAGGAAAGTCTTCAAGACCCAAGATTAGGGCAAGAAAGGGACCCACAGAGGTGAAGGCCAGCCTTTGGCGTCTCCCCCACAAGCAGAACCAACCACCTGGCCATTTATTTAGCAAAAAAAAAAAAAAAGTTCTTGGAAGGAGGGAAAATACAAATGATTTTCCTGGATGTGCTTTGTCAGCTAAATGAACCCCACCCACCCTCCCACCCCCAACACACTGAACTTTGGAAAACTCCACTAGCCACCAACTGCCAGCTGCCATCAATAAAACCCACCCTGATGAGAAGCTAATTTATGGTGGCCAGTGTTTTGCCCTCAGTGATTCAGGGGAACAAAACAAGAAAACACTCGAGCCTGCACAGCAGCAACCGACAGCTCCTGCTCTGGCAGGAATCATCTTCCACTGGGTCCAGCTCTCCCCAGGGGCAGGGACCTGGGCGGTCCTCCCTGCTCTATGCTGTACCAGTCTGCTGTTGAGACATGCCCAGGGCCCAAACGCAAAGCACAGGCACTACCTCTGACCCCACTGACTTGAAACCAAGGGGCTGCCAAATGAGACCCCATCCCCACCTCCAAAATAAAGCCCCCCTGCGGGCCTTCAGATGCCTTTACAACACTCCCAATGCAGTCGGCAAGGAAACGGGACAAGGTATCTTGGGATGTTAATCACCAGGTCCCAAGAGACAAGGGTGTTTCCCTCTGGCTCCCAAGTCCTAAACAAAAGCAGAAAAATGACCGCCACCAGACCGGCCTGTTGTGTTCACCAATAAGCAACAGAGGCTGACACCGAGGTGCTCTCCAGGAACAAAGGGGCAAATCGCATTAGGAGGAGGTGAAGGCTCAAGACACTGGGGCTTAGGGACAGAAAAGGGGCCCCAGAAACCCAGTCATTCAGAAGGAAACTCGCAGGCAAACCCCACAGCCCCCGCGCCCCAGAAACCTCGTGTACTGGCTGGGGTGGGACACCCACAGGTACCAGGGCCCGGGGCATCCTCAGGCACCCCAAATTTCACCCCAGGGTGAGGGGAGAGACAGGCAGAGGTGAGCAACCTTACCTTCTTTCCGGCTGTACCTCAAACTTCCCGAATTCCTCCCCTCCCCCAAGGTCTCCCCACAGAATAGGCAGAAAGAAAGTAAAAGATGACAACAATATGTCACAAGAGCAATGTGGATGCAACACCACCGGAAAGGGGACAAACCCCACTCGGTCTTCCCCAGCTCCGTCTTTTTGATTGATGGGGTGTCTCTGTGAAAGGGGGGAGACCCCAAGCCACTAAGGAGGTGACGGAACTTCAGCAGGAAGACAACCTCCTCCTCTGCCCCGGGCCTCTGGCGTCCTCTTTCTTATTTCTCGTTGGTGAGGTAACCCCAAAGCAGGAAGGGCCCCTGTTTCTAGCCCTCTCCCCAGCCTCAGGCCCCTCACCTTTCCAACCCAAGCCCCCGGCAGGGCACATGCACCCTTCCCCGGCTTCGCGGGAGCTGAGCCGCTCAAGCCGCCCCCCAGCGGCCGCCCCCCGCCCTCCCGCGGCGGCTCAGCGAGTGCGCGGCGCTCGGGAGGGCCGCGGGGGTCCGGGGAGGCGGGCCTGGCGCTGCCCCCCGCCGGCCGGCCTCCCCGCCGGCCGCCCTCCGTCCCCCCCGCCGCCCCACGCGGCCCCCGCGGCCGCCCGCACGTACCCAGAAGGGGTCGGAGCCATCGGCGCTGCAGAAGCCCCGGAGCGCCATGCGGCCGGCGCGGGCACGGCGGGCACCGGCGGGCACGGGGCGGCGGGCGCGGGGCGGCGGGCGGATGGGCCCGGCGGCGGGCAGCGCGGCGGCGAGGGCGGCGCGCGGCGGGGACGGGGCCGCAACGCCGCCTGGTTGGCCGGCGCGTCACGGGGATGCGGCGGCCCCGCCCCGCCCCGCCCGCTCACCTCGCCGGCTCCGCGTGGGCCGGGCGGGAGGCGGGTGGGCGCCGCCACCGCGGGGCCGCCGAGCCCGGCGCCCGCTCGCCGCCCCCCCCCGCCCCTCCCCACTGCGCCGGCCCCGGAAGTCGCCCGGCACCGTGGCCTCACCCGGCCGGCAGTTGTGGGGTGCTGTTGTGACAACAGCGACAATCGGAGCCGCGGGGATCAAATCATCCCAAGGAAAATAGCCGGTCGGGAGCCCCTAAGAGCCAAACACCTGAGCAGCGTCCTCTGGGCGAGCGTCACCGCCTCCCCAACACACACACCCCCACCCCCACCCCCCATACACACACACACACACACACACACATACACACACACGAAAGAAAACAGCAGCAGCCCGGGTGACTTCTCCAGAGTCCCCTGGCTTAGCTTACGGTCCTGCCTTTACAGGGGGCGAAGCTGGGTCTCAGAGAGGTGAAGTGACTTGCCCAAGGTCACGCAGCTGGCCAATAGGCCAGGTGGGATTCCAACCCATGGCCAGTCCTGAGCGCTTGAGATCCAGGCTCTCCAACCGCCCCCACCCCCCACCCCAAATAGGTGCCATTCCCCCCAGGTGTGCAAAGCCCCTGGAGATTTCTCCAGAAGCAACTAAGTTGTTTATCCTCATAGGCCATGAGAAGTAGGGAGGGAGGGCTCATGAGGGCATGGGCAGGCCTCCTGAGGCTGTGCTCCTAGCAGGGACAGTGAATTCACTGTGTAAAGCTCACCACGACCCCCTGAGGGAGGGACTGACATCCCCATTTTGCAGTTGAGGAGACTGAGGCCCAGTCAGGCAAACTATTTGCCAGGGACTATTTGGATGCTACGTGGGGAAACCAGAAGTGCTCATCTGTTTACACCCTTCTGGGAATCTCCAGAGCTAGTCATTTTACCACTTTGCCTCAGAAGTGTTTTAAGGCACAGACAGCCTGTGACAGAGACTTGGACCTGGAGGCTGAACTTTTCACCCAGCCCTCCTCCTTCCTCTCCTCACTCCACCGCCTGAATTGTGGTTTCTATTACACCCCCCAGTCGAAACAAACCCAACAGGAACACTGTTTGCATTTAAGACCCTCAAAGGGCCTAAGGAAGGCAGAGATAGGGTTGTTTCCTATGATTTTTTTTTTTTTGACCCAGATCTCCCGCAGGGTGAGTCTATGTTTTAAGGGATAAGTATTCTCAGGTGACATTTCTTGTGCTGCAGCTTTCTTTGATGTCTATACATTGAACAAATACTTCCTGAGCATCTAACCTTTGTCAGTTCTGGCTAGGAGCCTGACAACTTTGCTTCTTCTCAGGAGCTCAGAATGTTGGGGTTTCTTGTGGGTGGGTTAAAGTACTTTTAAACAGAAACAAATGAAAGGCTGTTTGCCACTGTGACAAGAAAAAACCGAAGTTAGAGAACCAAAAAGAATTCAGGCCTGTGGAGATCAAGGAAGGCTCCCTGGAAGAAGGAGCTTTTGAGATACAAGTTTTTGAGTCTCATGAAACCTGAGTTCATTAAAAAGCAGCTTTTGGAAAAGTCATGAAACAGGAGGAAGCAGGTCTTTGGAGGAACCTGAAGACAGTTTGAGTGCCAGGAATTGTAAGAGAGCCTGGTCTGTTACATTGCCTGGCAAACACCTTCAGTCCACTTGATATTTGCCTCTCCTTCTGGTGGGACTTGTAGCCCCGTAGATAATTAGGTACATATGAACTAGGTTAGAGGCAGTAAAGTACTTGATGTTTAGCACTTCAACACCAATGAGTCAAATATTTGATTCAATAGTCACATAAGACTAGTGGCAAATACAACAGACCCCAGGCCCCTTTTCATTCCAGCAGCTTAAAAACAGCTGCATGAGGCCGGGCACAGTGGCACGTGCCTTTAATCAAAGCCTAGAGAGCAAGGCCGGGACTAGGAATTGCATGAGTCCACCCAGGGCAACATAGCAAGACCTAGTCCCAAAAAATAGCTGGGCGTGGTAGCACCGCCTGTAATCCCAGCTACCTGGGAAACTGAGGCTGGCGATCGCTTAAGTCTATGGTATATCAGGCAACGTGAGTCTGCAGTTCTCTGGGCAAAATAGCAAGACCTAGTATCAAAAAAAAACAAAAAACAAAAAAAAAACCAGCTCCATGAATCAGCACAGGAGAGGGCTTTCCGGTCTAGAAGTAATTTGCCAAGGTCCTCCATAGAACAGAAGGTACCAACATTTGGTCACCAAAAACAGAACATGGAGACCAGGAGATGGTGACATGCTCCAGTGCTCCCCTTTCTCTTAATGGCTTGTTTCTGTGTCCCCACCTGCTTTAGCTTTGGCAACTGTAGCTATGCAGTTTTTGCCCTTATAAATCCCTGCTAGGTTTTGCTCAGGATGGCTCCCTCACCTGCGGGACAGTCGCTGATCAGCTAATAAAGCTTTGAGGTCTAATTAGAATTTTGACTTGGTTTCATGTTTAGGGGTCACCCTCCAACAGAATCCAGAAAGGGAGCTGGATGGGATGTGCCACGGCAGGAAAGGTGAGAGAGACCCAGACCTTGCAGGACCTTGTTGGCCAAGGGAGGAGTTTCTTTTGTTGGAAACAAAAGAAGAAATGAAACCAGAGACTAGTAAAGAAAGAGGCTCCTCACCCATGCAGCTTGGCCCTAAAGATAGAGGCCACTGCTAGGCTTTAGCAAGGCAAGAGAAGGCTCTGGTTCCTTTGTATGCAAATTCCTATCCATTCATTTTTTTTAACACTTTTGAGCATCCATATGAAAGGCCCTCAACGAGTTATCAGTCATCAGGGAAATGCAGATAAACACTCTACCCCACTCACCCTCCCCACCTCGAAAAATACCATTGCACTAGCCTAAAATAAAAACACAAAGATAGGAAACAACTCAAATTCTTACACCCTATCCTTGGAAGTGTGAAGCGGTTCAATCACATTGGAAAACTACCAGTTTCTACTAAAACTAAAATATCCAACTATATAGAGACACAGCAAATCCTTTCCAAGAAAAAGGGGCACTCATAGTCCTCAAAAGACATCTCCACTTGGGGCTTTGGTGATGGGCGTGGTGTGACAATTCCATTTGTAGAGGTGTAGATAATTCCATTGAACAGTAAAAGGATGATCTTCTGACTCAGAAATTATCAGACACCAGGCATGGTGGCACACGCCTGTAATTCCAGCTACCCGGGAGACTGAGGCAAGGAATTACTTGAGTCACTGGGTTTGGGACTAACCTGGGCAACTTAGTGAGGCCTGGTCTCTAAAAAAAATAATAAAGAAAAGAAATTATCAGAAACCCCACAAGGTCATGCTTCTCCCCCCATCCACTTCACTGACCCACCCACCTGACCAAATTCTCCACTCTGGGACCAAATGAAAGTAAATCAAAGCACACAACTATTCAGCCAAGACACGCCTGTCACGGCTCCTGCTCTAGGCTGTGTGAGGTGCCGGCCAGGCTTCTTTCTCCAATAGAGAGCCTGTTTCTTTACTAGACACTGGTTTCATTTCTTCTTTTGTCTCCAGTGCTCTGATTTTCTTTTCTAGCAACTTGCACTCCTAAAACATCTTCAGTGCTGTAAACCAACTCGACTTCAATAAACATGGGGGGCGGGGGAAACAGCTACAAAATATGCTCAAAACAATTTTATTCGTAAGAGGCACAAACTAGGTAGGAATTACTTAACTGTCCATCAGTAGTGGGAAGGATGAATAAATGATATATTCGTACAATAGGTTACTACATACACACGTACACACACAATCAATCTCCTGATCCATGCAGCAACGTCAATGGATCTCACAAAGCACAATACAAAGGAATGTATTGGTCCCATTTCTGTGAAGTTCAAGAATAGGCAGTGCTAGTAAGTGTTGAGCTAAGTCAGATTAGGAACATATACCTAAGAAAGCCTGGGGGGCAACTGGAAATGATCTTGAGCTCATGGTTGTTGCACGGTTTTATTTGTTTGTTTGTTTGTTTGTTTGTTTGTTTTTGAGACTAGGTCTTGTTATATTGCCCTGGGTAGTCCCGGTCCTGTGGACTCAAGCGATCCCCAGCCTCAGCCTCCCAGGTAGCTGGGATTACAGGCTCGTGTCACTACGCCCAGCTGCTTTTTTGAGACCAGTTCTCACCATGTTACCCGGGATAGTCTTGAACCTGTGAAATCAAGCGATCCCAGACCTCTTGCCTCCCAGTACTTGGATAACAGGCGTACACCACCACACGTGGCTAAGTTTTATACACACATGTGAAATTCCTGAGCAGGGCGCTTAAGGTTGCTATACTCTGCCCTGTAAAATGTGTACCCTACATAGCATTTTAAACTAGAAAATAAATAACATAAAGTCATATACTAGGGTCTACAGGTTACACTGGGGTACAGACATTGCATTAGACACTGGCCCCGTGGCAGTGAACAAAACAGACTTTCTCTGCTTTGGAACAGATGAGAAAGCAAACCAAGAGGTAGAGTGGAAAGCACAGCCTTCAGGGAGGAGGTAACTCATGGGCAGAGACCAGGTCCTGCCTGCTCCCAACCACCAAACCTCCAATTCTCCTTTCAGTCACGGCTCCCAAGCCCCTTCCCTTCACCAGCCCTCCCAGCCCCCTTCTACCCTCTCTGGGGCTCATGTACCACCCATATATTAGGAACTCAGCTCAAACCTATCCAATGAACAAATGTACTGGTAACAGAGACGCAGCACCTGCACTCCCAGCCTTGGCACCCTTGGGAGACAAGGGTTGAATGAATCACCAGATGAGAGTGCCAGGAAGAGGCTGTCTGCTCCCAGAAATCCCTCTTGGGTTTGCCACTGTGGCCTGAAAGGAGTTGTTCCCCTCTGGGGGTCCCCCTCTCTCATCAACCTGGGAGCCACACCTCTCTCCTGCTGCCAGGCCCCTCTGTTGAGCGTATGAGAAGGTTGAAGAAGGTCAATGACCAAGGAGTTTGTCTCTAGCAAGCCAGCTGGGTCAGTGAATGACCTTTCCTAGGGCTCCTGGCATGAAGGTCACCCTTGTGTGTTCATTTTGTTAAACTTTTCCTTTTCTTTTTTATTGATTGCACACATACACACACACACACACACACACACACACCCACAACATCATTGTCTACCCTGTTCTCCCATCACCTTATCACCAGTCAGCCCTCTTTATCTTTTGTGCCCTTCCCCTTCCCTAATTTTACTCTCCTCCCCCTCTCTTGCTCTCTTGCTCTATGCTTCAGGTTTTTTGTTTTTTGTTTTGGGGGTTTTTTTTTTTGAGACTAGATCTCACTATTTTGCCCTGGGAACCGCAGACTCACGTTGCCTGGGGTACCATGCACTTAAGCAATCCCCAGCCTCAGCCTTCCAGGTAGCTGGGATTATAGGCACACACCACCACACCCAGCTATTTTTTGAGACTAGGTCTCGCTATGTTGCCCAGGGTGGGTCTCGAACCTGTGGACTCAAGCGATTCCTAGTCTCGACCTCCCTTCCTAGGCTGGGATTAAAGGCACCTGCCAATGCACCCAGCCCTTATGCTTTAGCTCTGTTGACAGAAGGTCATTGACCAAGGAGTTGGTCTCTTGCAAACCAGCCTGGCCAGTGAGTGAGCCTAGTGACCTTTTCTAGGGCTCCTGGCATTGAAGGTCACCATTGTGTGTTCATTTTGTTGAACTTTTTCTTTGTGTTTTTTTTTTCTTTTGAGACTAGATCTCGCTATTTTTGCCCATGGAACTGCAGGCTCATGTCGCCTGGGGTACCACAGACTCAAGCAATCCCCAGCTTCAGCTTCCCAGGTAGCTGGGATTACAGGCGCACACCACCATGCCCAGCTATTTTTTGGGACTAGGTCTCACTGTGTTGCCTGGGCGGGACTCGAACCACAATCCCCAGGCCCCACCGCGACTCCATAAACTGTTGCTTATAGGCACGAGCCACCGTGCCCGGCCTTGAACTTCTTCTTATAGAAATCATCAAATATATAGAAACATGGAAACTACAAATTAAACCCAGGACCCAGGTTCTCACTAACTCGGTTGTGACCATCTTGCCATTGCTGCTTCCTCGGTGCATGAGGAGATACTCTTTTACTTCTTGGGAACTGTTTCCCGGTCATTAGGTTTCAGGTACTTTGCCCTCCACCTTTCTTCCACTGCCACTAAAAATGATAATAATAATAATAATAATTAATAATAATCACCACTGGACTCCCTGCTGGCTTCTTACCTAACAAAATGCCCTGCAGTTATCTAAAACCCAACCCCTATTTCAGATGAGATCGGGCGCGTTCAGGGTGGTATGGCCGTAGACCCAACCCCTATTTCAAAGTCCCCATCTCCCCAATCTTTCCTTTTCACAAAGTCAGTGTTTTTGGTTTTTTGTTTTTTTTTTTTTTTGAAACTAGATCTCACTATGTTGCCCGGGGTAGTTCCGATCCCACGGTCTCAAGCAATCCCCAGCCTCAGCCTCCAAGGTGGCTGAAATTACAGGCGTGCACCTGGCTATTTTTTTTTCAAGACCAGGTCTCGCTATGTTGCCTGGGGTTGTCTTGAACCTGCAAACTCACATGATCCCAGGCCTCTTGCCTCCCAGAGCTTGGACTACAAGCGCACACCACCACACAGGGCTAAAGTCAGTGTTTTCAAGGAGCCTCAGTAATCTTTCTCAATCAGAAAAGACTAGGAACCACAAGCCCAGCCTCCAACAAAGCCAGACCATTCGTTGTAAAGGGAGGGAAGCAGACTTTGAGCTAGGAGATGCTTTAACCAAATAAAGGAAGAGATCAA
>PVHY01023455.1:0-20938 GCA_004024945.1 Uropsilus gracilis
ATGTGGTACATTTACACAATGGAATATTACTCAGCAATTAAAAATGACAAATTTGATGAATTTATGGAAACCTGGATGTACCTAGAAGAAATCATTCTAGCAGAAACGAGCCAGATGGAAAGGGACAGAAACCAAATGGTTTCACTAATATATGGTCAACCAAATGAAACTGCACAAGAGGAGAATGGGGACCAGCTGGGTGGGTGGGAGGGGGAGGTGGTGGGTGACCCCCAGGGATTGAAATGATGTGAAATATAGATAAATAAATTTTAAAAAAATGCTTTAAGTTGCTGTAAGATTTACCATGTAAGATTGTTCAGTTACCAAATTAAGAAGGCTCCCACAGCAAGGTAGGTTAGGACATGTGGGCATGGATTTTGAGTAAACATGCAACATGGAGCAAACTCCATGAAGCACAGTTAGGCCAGAGCTGGCAAAATTGCAATTTGAATTCTACTTCTATAATTTTCCCTAGAATACACTTTCTTCTATATAAAATGCTCTATTTTAAGGCTGATCATTAAAGTATTAATTATAGAAAACTTTTAAGTGAGGCAAAAGGAATCTAATGTTTATCAAAAATGTTGTGCTAAAATGAATGGCACATCCAAACAGTGGTACTAAACTACCATAAAAGCAAGCTTTTCTTATGATTATGTGAGAAGATTTTAGGATACAATGTCAACTGTAAAACAAAGTGAAGATGAAGGATATAGTATGTTATCAATCATGATATTCATCAGATATGGCATTATCACTGCCATTTGCTAAGACTGCAAATATATTTGATCAATTTGGTTCCATTTCAAATCTTGTAGGAACACATGGGTGGACCCTCCAAGAATATGGGTCAGCTTAGTCTTATTCAAATCTATCTGACTGGCATTCCCCTTACTCTGTCACTTACGCCTGTGCCATTATCAATGACATTTAAGTCAGGCTGTGAAAACTGAACAGATACTACCTGTCAAGTCTAACAAACAGACTCTTCGCTTGCTTTTCAGAGATTTCCCTTTCTACAAAGAAGCTTACAAAATAATAAAGAGGGTCACAAAATGAATAGCCCCTGAAAGTCAAATCTAAAATGATCTACCAAAATCAAACTCTTCTTTCCCTACAAGCTTGGGATGGTGAAAGGAAGGCAGATAATCAAGGTAAATTCTAGGTCATAACAAATAAAAAAATTAATGGGTCATTTATTTCTGTTTAACAAGTAAGGATAGACCTACTAAATACAGGGTTGTGGTCTTGGCTATATGTAGCTGGAGACCAGATGCTCGGTCACAAGGGAAATCACACAAGGGTGGAAAGCTGCTTCAACTAGTCCAACAATTCGAAATCATGCGGCATTTGCTGTTTATGAAATGTTCTCCCTTGTGTAAAGTATTTCTGAACACAGTCTCCAGGGCACACACTTTGAGCTGTTTTTTCCTGGAGTAGCGTTTCATCTATACCAACTAAGCCACATCTTCTTCTACGATTCTCCATCTGACTAATGAAGCACACCACTGAGGTTATGACTGAGGAGAATATCTGTGTAATGGACTACATGGGACTGACTCTCCCACACTTGAACTATAAATACGCTCTTACACCAGGCTGCCAGCCTCCCCTCACCTCTGTTCTTTTTTCAACTTGGGGAGGGAGATTTAAGATCATCTATTTAACAGTGATTCCCTGGCTCAAATGGTGTTTTCTAAGCTGGCTTTTAGTTTTCTACCTCCAGTCAAAATGCATAGACCATTAGTCCTGTAGGTACTGCGTAGACTCCTCTTCAAGAGAAGTTGTGGTTTTTATGGCTTCTTCCTAAGCCAGTTCATCAGCCACGCATGCTCCAGTTGTTCAAGGTTATAAAACTGAAGAGATACTGCAGTCCCGAAAATGATATTCCTTTCTGTTTATATTCATTCATCTAACATATCTGTCCTTATATCATGAGTTCTGTAAGGAGATAGGTCTATATATGTTTGCTCACCTATATCAATACAATGAGTGCATTATAAAATGAAATAATATATATAAAATGTGTGCTTATTTGCTGTTAAAGCAATGAAGCAATTTCAAGAGTAAAGACATTTCAAACTCCAAAATTAATATGTAGCACACTTGAACAGTTTCTTAAACTCTTATCTGCATTATTTTCATGTAAAAATTAAGAAGTGACAATAGACCTGAAAGATAATGGTTTCCTAAAGGTGGGATCTTAAACAGGTCGAATGACTGTAGCATCACAAGTAGCTCTAAGTTTGATTTCCTGAAAGTCATGTGTTGACTTAAATAAGGTTTTCATTTTCAGCACCATCCTTTTTAGTTCCTGTGTGGAATCAAGGAGTTAGCAGTCTTTCTAGAACTGTTTTTTAGACATAGGTCTAGGACTAGGATACTTGCCTTTCTTGTCAATACTGTACCTGAGTTGGCCTTGCTCAAGGGCAATTTCATCACCAACACACAATGACCTTTAGGGGGAAATTGGGTGGTTTCTATGCTCTTCACACTTGGGAAGGAAAGACCCGTTGTAAAATGCAACACATGTATCCTGGATTAAAGCCCACTTATTTTTGATCTTCATTTGATCTTTATTTTGACTAATCCTTTTCTTTGTGTGATTTTCTTCTGTTGACATGCCAAAATTCTGCCAACTTGTTTCCTTTCTCCAAAAATCTCCTCATTTCTGTTAAGTTTAGTTTAGTATTTAGACTTGTTTGTCAACGGTAAATCAAACTCCCTCTGCCCTAGCAGCACCAATCCCTCATCAGCTCAGAAGCCTATTTTATAAAATGTTTTGGTCTTTGTCTCATCTATATGTTCACCGCACCTTTACCTTTTAAGGAGTGTTCTAGATTAGATACTATGGATATGTTGTGGGGGATTTCCTTTCAGGTTTTCATTCTCACATGTAACAGAATATTCTCACATCCCTGAAATTGTGAATACCAGCTATCTATGTAATGCAAGTGACATATCTGCTTAAATTTGGTTGACTTGCCAGATAAAATGAATCACCTAAAATATCATTAATATCAATTCAGTGATATGATATAAGGAATAAGTTTATTATTTCCATAACCTACTTCTGTAGGTTATGGAACTGTACTCAGCAATCTGACATTACAGTAATTTATGCTTTTTCCTCCTTGAAGGATGACGAAAGTTTTGTTGCAAAGCTTTACAAAATTATGTTTGCTAAAACAAACCTTCTTTTTCCAGATGAAACTTTATTCAGAGGTTTGGGCAAAGCAAACTGAAGTACCAAATTAGCACTGTTAGCTCAGCATTTTTAATATGCAAGTTTGCTCCCAAAACCCTCCTCTGAGCCTGAGTTTGCAAGAGGCTCAGATCTCCTGAGTTTCACTTTGAGTGTCAAGTTCAAGCAGAACTCAAAAGTAACTCAAAGCAAAACCCACTATGGACCTTTTGAGTTTCACCTGGCTTCTACCTGAAAGAACAACCCAGTGTTCCCTTGAAACTTAGCCCAAGTCTGCCTACAAAGTCAACTAACATCCAATTCAGCATTGCTGAAAGGTTTGTAAACGTCCAGCCTGTGAACCTAGAATGACCTCTGAGTATCTAAGAAAGTTTAGCAATATTTCCAACAAACATAACTTAAACAGGACTGTTAGGACCTGGGGAAGATTTGGCATGTTATTTTTTTAAACTAGAATTTACCTCCAGGAAATGTATGCATCACGAGTACTTGTCTCAGGAGATGAGTTATTTCTGCTTTTAACAATTATTATTTTTCATCTTGGTACATTCTTTTAAATAGGACTGATTTGGGTTAATGGATGAGAAGCTAGGTGGTTATCATCACACACTGTTCCCACCTCACCCCTTCATACAGCAAACGCCACGAGCTCAGACATGTTATCAAGCATGGATTATAAAGTGGCCTGGGAATCTTATGTATTTCTAATGGTAAACAGTTGAGATAATCCAGTATCTTAGACCGCACAAGGGTAAGAACAACCTGTCACGGAAGACAAACTTCCACTTTTTCTAATGAAGATAAAACTGCGTTTATTCTTTTCTTTGTTCTTTGGGCAAAGTTTCTTCCCATCTCATTTCTGTCTTGCCCTCCACCCTTTCCTCTTACCACAAAGCTCTCCTTGTGTGACTCTCTGATAATCGTCATCCTCTTTCCTTTCTCTAACCATTTACTCTCTTCATCTTCAAGCTCCTTCCCCCCTTTTTTATTCAACATTATCCACCCCCACCTCCCACCTCGCTTCCTCTTAAAACCTGATAGGACCAGGTACTGGTTGCACCTACTTTGCAAGAGTGTTGTAAATGGTCTCAGATATTCCACCATTCCTGAGTTTCTGACAGGCTCTATGTCTCTATCCTGTGCTTGTGTTCGGGAACTCCTGAAGCAAAACATTTGCACGGTGGTGCTCTGGCCAGCCAGCACTTTATTTCATCAACTTAAGTCCAAATGGAGGTGAGATAATTGCTTTGCCACCATCCTGATCTGGGTGGGTTCATCAGCAGTTCTAGCAATTAAAGAAGAACGTCTGAGCCCTTGTGGATTTTACAGGCTTTAATGCTTTCTCAGGGAACCAGTTACACAGGTACAGCAGGCAGGGATACTGAACTGGGGGGCTGGGGGGCAGGCCAGCTCCCTAGTCCTCCAGGAATCTTCACTCTCCTTCACTGGGCCCTCGCTCGCATTCCCTGTGTTCTCTCCACCCTATGCTCCCCTCCTCATGTTCCCAGTATGCTCCCCTAGTCCTCCCAGGGTGATGCCACATTTGTAGCCTCCTAGGCCCAGATGCGCCCACTCACGATTGCGCACCCACTGGGCCAGGTTTACTCCTGGGGGAGGAAACAACACCACAGGTGCTGTCAGAGGCTAATGGTGGGAGGGCAAAAGCCCTGATAATTTGTTTACCCTACAATAATGTATAATGGAAAAATAAGTTAAACATCTAAATTAAAATAACTTCTATACTACATGACCTTGGGAACTGGCCCAAATTCTTAGAATTCTGATTCCCTCACCAGTGAAATAGGGGTATAAATATCTATCTACCTCGAAATATATATATATATATAATATATATATTATATATATATTATATATATAATATATATTATATATTTATATATTATATATATTATAGCATACATATATACACATATATACATATATATACATACATATATACATATATATATTATAGCATACATGGGAAAACTCACAACACAGAGGCTGAATTCATGTCAATTTTTTGCCCTGAAGAATTCCTTAAAAGAAGATATTTCATCTTAGGTTTAAACCAGCTGAATGAGAAATTAGAAAAATGCTTATTTTTAACCTGGTCAGGTTCAATGTCATAAGCACATGCCACTTGGGGCACAAATGGCACTAGAACCAAAGAAATTTCCTATTTTCTCATTTAATATGCACATTTCAAAATGTTCCTTTTCTAGCAGCAGGATGATTTCATGCTTTCTGCTTGGCTTAAAACACTCCCTTGTAAAGGGGGCTTTATCTAAAAATAACACTATCTAACATACATCTATATATTTCTTTGCAAATAAGAACTTTCAGTGTTAAATATTATCTGAAAAGAAGACCAACTTAAAATCTAACAATGCTTATCATTTTAAACATAGACAATTTAACTACATTATTGTTATTACCAATATGCAATATTAATATGAAAAGAACTTGGCTCAGTTTAGAGTTGACGATAAGTTGAACACAGTTTTTGACTGAGTCAAGTGAAAAACTATTCTTTCTCACTAAACTAAAGATCTTATCTCTCATTCACTTCAACACACACAGCTTCTGAAACTTCATTTTTCTACACATGTGTGCACTTTGAGATAAGGAAGATTCCTGGTGAATTTTGCAATATTTTTCATGCAATTTTTTTCCACTTTGGTAAACACATACAACTACTAAAAAGTAATTGGGATGAGTGTTCTTTTTACCACATTCTTACTGCTTCTCTCTAAGGCTAAGGCTCTAACAAGACCAAAGTGTCTGAATCAAAACTAAAGAACCCCTGCAATTACCCAGTC
The DNA here is from genome assembly GCA_004024945.1 of Uropsilus gracilis. Lineage (NCBI taxonomy): Eukaryota > Metazoa > Chordata > Mammalia > Eulipotyphla > Talpidae > Uropsilus > Uropsilus gracilis. The sequence goes on from PVHY01023455.1 coordinate 6,028, forward strand.
CAGTTTAATTTTATAAAGACAACCTATTTGGAATGAGTGAAATAAGCTGAGCACTTGATGCATGTCAATTGTGGTTTAATTTAAAATACAAGTTAGGATTAATTGATGTAAGAATGAATGAGGGAGTATTACTTGAAGTTAGATGAAATGTATAATAATATTTGCTTTCTTACACTCGGTAGAATTTACAGCAGAAAATTATCAAGAAAAAAATGTACTGGACCATGGGATAAGATAAAAGTTCTGTTGCTTATAACTTTATCATGTGTAGGGTTCAATAAATATTTACTGAATTAATGAATATCATAATAAATTAATAGCTGAACCATTGAGCCAGGAGATGAGACTGACTTATAAATGTCAGAGGACAACGATGTAAGAATAAAATAGATATAATCAGTTTTTAAAAAACATATTAGAGGAGTATGTCAGAGAGGGGGTTGCAGCCATTTGGATGCAAATCAGACAGGTCTGGTGTAAGACTTTTAGGAGGATGGCTAGTGGGAACATGGTACTGAAGTTAATGCAGAACATAACCCAGCAACTTGGAGGTAAGAGAAATGTAAAAGTAGAGAGAGCTGGACCTGGTGGCACGCACCCGTACTTCAAGCTCTGGGAGGCAAGAGGCCTGGGATCGCTTGAGTTTGCGGGTTCAAAACTACCCCGGTCAACATAGCGAGATCTGGTCTCGAAAAAGCAGCCCAGTGTGGTGGCAGGCGCCTGTAATTCCAGCTACCTGGGAGGCTGAGGTTGGGAATTGCTTAAGTGCGGAGGATCAGGACTACCCTGAGCAACATAATGAGACCTAGTCTTAAAAAAAAAAAAAATCACACATGGACACAAAGTATAAAAAGCATAGGGGTAGAGTAGGTTGAAATCCAAGAGTGAGACAGTAATTAAAATGCTTATTGAAATAAGTCAAGCAGGCAAGGACAAGAGATACCAGGATATGTTTTACCCTTATTTTCTTGTTTTCTAAGTAGCACTTTGTAATTTGTATTTATAAGCTGCCATAGAATTGCCTGGATGGAAATAAATAATGGAGGAAGAAGTTCATGTGGAAGGGGGAAGGGAAGGGAGGAAAGGAGAGATGATAAGAAAGAAGAAAAGAAAGTAGAGGAAGATGAAAATATGAAAGGAAAAGGAAACGGATACAGAAGGGTAAAGATGGAGGCAGGAGACAAGGATAGGAAGATGTAAAAATAATATTCCAAGGATTAGAAGAAATCTTGACTTTTTCTCCACTAGTCTGGCAAGCACAATGATCCATCAGCTTGTTTATTCACATCAGTTTCCCAGTGTATCTGGCCGGGCATCCTCAAGGTGTGTAACTTTGGCACAGAAAAACTTTAATTTCAGAAAATAGCTCTGAAATAAAGATGACAGTTTTGGTTATAACCACAAATCCATAAAGGTAAAGTGCAAAGAAAAGGAAAGCAAAAAAAAAATATATATATATATATATTTTTTTTTTAAAAAGACTGTCCTGAGGTCATTACCAGTAATGATTCATCTTACCCAGTAAGGAAAATTAGGGGCACCCCTTTCATGAGTCAGAATCTTTGTCTTGTGGATTTGTTTTGAATATTTTTTCTTGATTTGTTATGAATGTCAAATCAATGTCAAGTGACATAATAAATGGAAAAGAGGCTGAAGTCATCACCACAAAATAAAGTTGAACACAAGGGGCATAGGGCCCATGGAATATACTTGATAAAAAGGACTAACATTTTCATTTACTCTAACAAATCTTTAACTGGTAGGTACAAGAATATGTGTTCCAAATGATAGGCAGAACCTGACTGCTCTGGACTTAAACTTAGGCCCCCACATTACAAACACCTGAAACATGCACTTGGGGAAAAAACACTTTTATATAATACAGAGCAAGATCAGGGGTATATTCAGCCCTAAGAGTGGCTTAGGGTAAGATAAATGAGTTTACAAGACAGAGAAAAGAAAACAATGGCTGAGAGACCACAAATAGCTCCCAGCTATCGCTGATTATACATAGAGAACCGTCTTCCATGAATGTGCTTTGGTGCCACTATCTAAAATACAGTACAGACCTGAGATCATTGTTGTACTTATGATGATGATCATCATCATTAATAATAATAGTTTACCATTAGCAAATATTTGATATGGCCCAAGAACTAGTCTAATTATTTCACAAATGAATGCCTTCAGTCATGAACACAGTTGTAATTGATAGATACTTATGACTATTCTGTTTCAGAAAGAAATTAATTGATGAGCATAGACTTATTCTTAGTGAATCAATTATTCAAATTCAGATGTCACAAGTCACAACATCAGATAACAAGTAATTACTGATAATCCAACCAGTTGGTTAAGTTATGGTAAACAAGTTATAAAATATCCCTATAGCTATTAATAAGATTAGATAACTCCTGAGGTTTGAGACACAAATAGTTAATTATTTCAGAAATGCAAAATACAATATAGGGTATTTTGAATAAGACATACTAGAAAGAATTCTTACAGATTTAAAGATATTTAGCCCAATGTGCAGTATTTTCTACATGCATGATATCATTTGACTACAGTTTGTCCCCGAAGATGTTTATTGGTATGGAAAAAGTTGGGGGCACACTCCCGACCACTTGGATTCTGGAAACACTGATCTATAAATGGAAACCCTGGGCAGCATCTTTACTCTTCCAGCGCTGGTTGTATTAGTTTCCTCTTATTAAGGATAAAATGAAGAAAAAAATGTTTGTTTACCCACCTGCACTATGATGTGATGTAATAGTCAAACAGTTATAGAGCTACTTTAATCTTTATTATGCTCACTAATGCTGAACAAGAGCATATTAGATGATGGACGATTTGCCAAGGACCAAGAGCTATTCCTAACACTTGACAAAGGAATCAGTCAATCTGAGAACAATTCAAAGTGGTAATCCCTCATTATTGTTCACCCCCCTTTTTGATAGGAGATAAAGATTTGCTAAGGGATATTTAGATTTTGATCATCTGTTTAGTATTTAATGAATCAAGTGTTCATGTTTGACTAAGATACCAGCACTTACTTTGCAATGATAGCGATCAATGAGAGGATCCTGAGTCTAAGCTGCAGGCATAATGGCAAAGCTTGAAGTAGATATTTAAGCCAAGCTTTTCCTGGTTTCAAATCCAAACTCCATATTTACTTACTGTGCAACTTTAATAATGTCCTTAATCTCCTTATTCTCATCTACAAAATGATGGTAATAATAGTAACTTTTTATAGAGCTATAGTGAAGATTACCTGAGTAAATAGAAGCATTGAGAATTAATATCTAGCAAGTAAAATACATGTTTGCTATTATTTTGTGTAGTGACTTACATTAAAACATAGCAGGTTACAGTATTCTTTTGTAAAACACCCTGTACTCTTAATCATGTTGAAGACATTATCAAGTAATTGTTTTCAAATCCTTTATACAAATTAATACTAGATGCATGCTACAATGCTAGGTACTGCCTTGATAGAGCAGTAGCAGCAACAGAAACAAAATGGTATTCCCCCAGTCCTTAAAGAGTTTATAATCCAATTGGGATCAGAAGAGGAAAAAGCACAAAATCATTCAAAGCCAAAATAAATTATTTGATTATCAGAATTAAAAACTAGTGTCTGATCTAAGGCTCAGAAGAGGCCATTTGGATTCTCAGTTGGGAGAACAACATGCTGAGAATGGTGCTTGAGAAGATTAATCCGAGCGTGAGGTGCTCAAGAACTTGGGCATTTTTCTCCTGTGTTTGTAGGTGGGTTGGTGGCACAACAGACACCCAGTCACCCAGTCTGAAGTCTGGATTCCAGCCCATCTCCAAATCCTGCAAGTGGTGAGATGAATGATCACTGTCAGGTACTTTTCACCCTGAATGAATTGCCCTGCTTCCTGCAAACCAGGCTACCACCATCTCCCACCACCATCACAAGGCACATCCCCTGATCATCACGGACATGTCATGGCAATCAACAGTAACCTTGAAGACTAATGTTGAGTTTAAGGTAATGTTGGATACAACTTTCAAATTCTTCCTTGCCCCTTATTTGAGCAGAAGTAACTCAACCTACTTACAAGTTTCTCTTCAAGTTTCCTTACAGATTGCTGTTAGGAAAAAACTACGGAAGAGATGCCGATAAACATTTGCTTTGTTTTGGAATTCAAAGGCCAGCAATCAGTGAAGAGGACAGTTAGAGAGAAGGATTAGAATTAGAGATCAAGACTAGCAACTGGTAGAGGGGAAGTCTGAAGATGAAATCTTAACAGTGAAAAAATTCCACAAAACAGTCACTTGCATAGAGAAAGTTAAGGATCAAGTACTAGCTTTAGTGGAGTTAGGAAGAAGAGGAGGCATAATAGGAAAGAGAATCTAGGTAGCTATGGCCTCAGAATAGAGATGTCATAGTAACACAGTAGCCAGAATATTCTGAGCTGAAGGAAATTCTGGGGTGTTTTTGTCTCCCCATCTTTGAGCAGGGGCAATGCAACTTACCTCGCAAGGCTGTGCTGAAGATTCAGTTAGAGAGGGACAGAGGAGCCAGGGTCTATTGTTACAAAATGACTTGTGGGAGAGATTTAGACATTTTCTAGTGGTTGGTTTGTTTTCTCAAAGACCTACTCACACAGATAGTAACAACCACGGGCTACAATGTGAAAGAGAAAGATATGAATATTTTAAATGATGCGAACAAACAAAAAACACCAACCTTAGCTCATCTCTCAGGAGTTGCAAACAGTCAAGACAAATTGAGAAGAACAATCTAAACAAATAAAAACTGAATGATGTGATATTCATTAAATAGAAGCAATATAGGCAACTATGCGATATTCTTTAAATAGAGGCATTGTTCCGTAGCTATATGATCAAATCCTACTAGCCCCCTTCTCATCCCAACAACAAAAAAAGATTTTATAGACTTGCTAAGTGACAAAAATTAGTTGATCAATATGTACATTGAGAATAAAAAATGTTATCAGAGTGCATACTTAAAAAATGGGTTCTCTCAAGTAAGTTAATTATATCTTTGCAATCTTTTATACCATCCACAGTTTATACAGACCAAAGACCATCTGTATCTTTTTTTTTTTTTTTTTTTTTTTTTTTTTTTTTTTTTTTTTTTTTTTTTTTTTTTGAGACTAGGTCTCGTTATTTTTCCCTGTGGAACTGCAGGCTCATGTTGCCTGGGGTACCACAGACTAAAACAATCCCCAGCCTCAGTTTCCTCAGTAGCTGGGATTACAGGCATGTGCCACCATGCCCAGCTATATTTTTTTGGAACTAGGTCTCACTATGTGCCCCCAGTGGGACTCAAACCGTCATCCCTGGCCCTAACCATGGTTTCCTAGGCTGCCACTTACAGGCATGCACCACCATGCCTGGCCCTAGACCATCTGTATCTTAACCCCAGGCTAGCTACCAAAAAATCTAAATGGACCATCCAGAGTAAGAGATTTCACCATAAACAGTGCTTAACTACACAAATGGTCTTTTCTTCAAAGATCCAATATATTTAAGCTACTTCTCTCTAGACCAAATTTTCAATGGCTAACTAAAATCCTTGAAGCAAATACATGTATTTCATTTTGCTCATTTTTTTTCTCCTCTATGAAATATAATATCTGTTGCAGGAGAGGGGGTGCACGCCTGTTGTCCCAGCTACTCAGGAGGCTGAGGCTGGAAGATTGTTTGGGCCCCAGGGTTTTGTGCTGAAGTACATTGTGTTGATGGGTGTCTGCACTAAGAACTATAATATCTGTGCTAAGAATTGATCTGCCACTGCCATCAGGGCACAAATGAAGCGTTATACTCAGGTCTAAGCTTTACATTTTAGGAAAAACTCTAACAAGATATAACAAAATTTGAGACGATTAAGACTTAATGAGTCATTTTATATGAAGGACAACTGAAAAACACCAGAGACTAGGTCCAGAGAATAGAGGACATGAAGAAACAAGTAATAATACCTGTCTCCTATTGTCTGAAGGCCTAGGTGGATAAGGGGCACTGACCTTGTTATTCCCTTTGGCTCCAGAGCAGATTCCAAGCCCAAGTGTGCACGGGGTCTTACAAAAGTTTATGACTGCAGAGAGCTGGGCTCCAGACTCACCACCTGCCATTCAAGTAGCCCATGTGGAAGAGGTTCCAGGAACCTGTATTTCAACAAGAACCACAGGTGGCTTTGAAGCAGGTGGTCCTCAGAGCGCATTTTGTGAAAACTCTGCCTCATGAGATGCACAAGAACCAGTGGGCTGATATCACAAGGAGATGGACTGCAGCTCAGAGTGACAGAGTAACCTCTAAAGATGAGTGCTTTTTTGAAATGGAAACTCATCTGCGTGGTTGTCACTCTCACCACTGGGGAGATCCCCCCCAGACCCCAGTGACCACGGTCAAGATCCGCTCAATGGCAGCCAGAGGAGTAGGTGGCTAACGAAAGTGTTTCTTTCTAAATTTTTTAGATAAAGATGTCAATCTGATCACTATCCTTTATACAGAAGTTACTTCACAGTCAGACAATAAGAACAGAGAGGTTGGAATGGCTCCTGTGAATTTTGAAACAGAATAACTGGACCTTTTTTCCCTTGAAACACTAAATTGAAGTAAAGTCTAATGACAAGGGGAATATTAGATTATTTTATTTTTAGTCATTCATTCTCTGCCACAGAATGATTTCTCAAGCATTGTGAGTAACTTAGCATGTGTTGACCAAAGATGGTAAAAAACTGTGAATGACTAAAGTGTGTGGTATAAAAAATTAAGGATGTGGTGGGTATCAGGGGGTCCATCAGACATGTGTTCCAGGGGGAGAGGGGTGTAGAGAGGCAAAGGAGGAAGGAAACTACGTACAAAGTATCTTCCATGTTTGTGTTTCACCAATTTCTTTCCAAATTTCAGTTGCCAGCCTTAAGTTGACTGCAACTCAAGAGTTCAAAGTCACAATTAAGCATTCTCAGTAAAAAAGAAACAGGAAGAGAAATGATAACTTTTCACATCCTGAACAAACCTATTTTGATATTGATAGGGAAAGGGGGCTGATTCATAAGAGGTCAGATGTGATGAGAAGCCAATAACGAGAACTTTGTTCCACTTGTGGTTTGACTGTGTGAACTGCCAGGCTGTGGGGTGTGAGAGCAAGCTGAGTCCCCACCCTACCCTTTCATAACATAAAATGTCCATCATTCATGAGGCAACAGTACTAACTTTTTAGAAACAAGGACAAAAGTTTTAAGTGCATTGCTATAGATGCGAATTGAAAGCTGAGCTGGTCAATAGGTCTTTGGGAGGAGTCACCATGTGAGTGACACGCCAAAGGACCAAAGCAACCCTGATATTTGAAGATCACAAGAACTGCTCACAAGGCAGAGGGCAAGTTCGTGCAAAACACAAGTGTTTGCTTCAAATATACAAAAGCTCACTTTTTTGATAGCCATAGATCGTTTCTAGGTTTAGAGAGATTAGGAAGGATCCAGAGTTCACTTATATAGTCATACTGTCCTGTGGCTATGAAGCTATAGCCCCAGAGACCACTGGGATGGAAAACAAAGGAGCCACCCTGTTAGACTTTGACTGATAAGGAGAAACCACTGGATCTTCATACTGACTGGACTAGGCCCACAGACATCCTGGGTTTCCTACAGCTACCAGAAAGCCAGATAATATAATTCAGTTCCATCGAGAAGTTTCAACCCTGTTAGTTGACATTGACCGATGAAAGATAGGAGATAGGAATAGAGCCAGCAGATAAATCACTTGCCCTCCTCTTGTCTGAGGGCTGTTCCTCGCTGTTTTAGGGTAGCTTCTAGTGAGGTCCCGGAAGGCCAAGTCATCAGGAAACTGGCCAGTCCTGCCACACACCCTCCTGTATTTATTCCCCCTCCTTCCTGCCAAATGTCATTCCTTTTCTTCTCTCCTGGGAGTGCATTCCCTAATAAAGAGTTAACATATAAACTTTGCCTCCATTTTCTGGAGTGTCTACTCTAGGAGGCACATAGCAATTCATGTCAATGAAATGACCAGCAGCAGGTGCTATTGATATTCTCATGAGAGGAAGAAAGGAACAGAACACAGAAGTCATGTGACTTGCCCAAGTCCTGCGGTGAATGCACAGCCTGTACCCCAGGCTCATAAGGTAGGGGCTGTGTCCAGGAGCCTAGTGAATGCAGATTCAATCAGAGGACCTGCTGCCCTTTCTTTCCACCCCCCACCCCCCCCACATACACATCTCCCCCACCTCCCAGGAGATGCCATGAAGTATATTGTTTGGCCTTGTTGGCCAACATCACTAGGTTTACCCTATTGGGAAAGATCAATAGGGTAAAGATCAAGCCTGAACCATCAGCTCATCTATATCAGAGACACCGGTAAACATTTCTCAACATCTATCCTATGCTGAGCATTGTTTCAGGTCCTGTGCATTCCAGACAGTCAAGAGGTCCCTGCTACTCATCCCTGAGAGCTGGGGAAGCAGCGAAAGCAGAAGAGCAGGATTGGAGCTAGAATGAAGTGAGGCTCTTGTCTCAAGCACAAACTTTATGGTAGCAAAGGTTCCGTGAGCTGGAGAAATCCAGTTTTAAGTGCAATAATTTGAGAATCTGAATGCAAAAGATATCCAAGTTTCAACTGAAGACAGGAGCAGTACCAAAACACCAACATTACTGGAGCCTGAGACAATGGAAATAATGAGAAATACTCATCTACCTCCCTGGTATCTCCCTGGAGTGAAGAATAAATAACTCAAGGTGCAAATGTCCATTTCATTGGTCTTCAGGCCATCACCCAACCTCAGAATAGAATCAAGAGACTTAATGAATTGAGGATATAAAGCTGACATGTGAGTGTTTCATATAAGAACTCAAGTGAATGATTACAAGTTGTGTTCAGTATCTACTTTCCCATAGACATTGCTGAAGTGTAGAACAACATCAGGCACAACTGGAGTTTATCTTTGAAAGTGGAATCACTACTTTCTTATTGATGATGTTTTTAATCTTAGCACTAAATAACAAATGTGACTGAACATATCCATATTTAATAAATCGTAATACTCAGTAAATGAAGAAGCCGAAAATGGATAGTCGAAATTTAATATAAAATTATACCCTAAATGGTAATTGACTCTTCTTATAGGTTCATTCTATTCTAATCAGTAATAATAGTTAATATGCAACAATGCCAAATTTAAAGTGAATTATGAAAAAATTAAGTAGGAAAATTAAGCATGCAAAATGAAGTATGCAAAACTATAATTCTCAATTTAAAGTTACAAGTGTGTCTTTATGCTAATTTGGAGATAATCGGGTGAGGAAATGTTCTATGCTCATTAAAACAAGTCAGAAAGAAAAAGATAGAAACCAAATGGTTTCACTAATATATGGTAATAGGAAAAACAAACTAAAGGCCAGGAGGAAAAGTCCAAACAAGCTAACAACCAAAGTAAAGAACACAACTTTGGGGGGAGAGATGGGAGGGAGTGATCAGGGAGGGAAGGTGGTGGGTGAGCCCCAAAGAATACAAAGATATGAAACACATATATTAATTAATTAAAAAAGAATTCTCTTCTGGGTCAGTAAGAAAGGAGATATGTAACGGTACAATTCTGTCTGGATCACCACACTGTATTCAAATACACCCAGAAGACTGGTTTAGGCATGGACTTTACAAAGGAGGAGTAGGCCATATGCAAGCAGCTGCACCTATGAGCTGGAAGTGGGTGCATGCATAGAGAAAGGCAGGGAAATTCCCATCTCTGGAAGAGAGCGAGAGGGAATAACCACAAAAATCGTGAGAACTTGGCATAGATTAACTTCCTCTTCTTAAACTTGCTGAAACACTTCTTAAAATCAGGAAAAAATAGCAACAACAACAGAACCCTTCTCTTCTTTCTTTTGCAACAGAACAACAGTGATAATTGTGAGACTGAAAATCTGTACTTTCCAACAGGTCAGGCTATAACTTGATCTAACAGCTTTTGCACAGGGACAACTTGAGAGAAACTGATCCTTTCTATCCCATCCAGCCTTAGTCTGATATTTGCCAATTTTTATAAATATGCCACATTGTTGGTCTCTTCTTACTATGCCTGTAGTTTTCAGTCATTCTGGAAGTCTTTGGAATTTCTTAATGCCTTTATTTATATGCCATGTAGCTAGTAGAAATCCTGAATGCACCAAAAAGATAAACTCTCCTTTTGAAGTGGATGGATTGTTAAAATGATCATTCTCTCTAAAGCACTATTATAACTCAATGCAATTACTACAAAAATTGTTATCAGAATCCCAAAGGGAGTTCTCACAGAAATAGGTAAAAAAAAAATTATAAATGTATCTTGAAACACAAAAGGCCCCAAAGAGCCAGAATAATTCTGAGAAATACACAAAAATGGAGGTCTCATGCTCCCCTCAAACCATACTACAAAGTGATAGTAATCAAAATAGTATTGTGTTGAATTAAAAACAGACAAAAATTAGTGGGACAGAACTGAAAACTCATGAGTAATCCCACACATACATGGATAGATAACCTACAACGAAGAAACTAAGATAAATATGGACAAAATTGAGTGAAGAAAATCACTTCACTGAATGGTTTTGGAAAAACTGGACAGCCACATGCAAAAAAATGAAACTAGACCATTATCTTTTACCACACATAAAAATTAACTCAAAATGGAAGGGAAACCTTGTACACTATTAGTGGGATTATAAATGAGTGCAGCCATTATGGAAATCAGTATGGGAGGCCTCAAAAAATTAAAATAGAAATTCCACATAGTTACCCCCCCCAGAAAAACAGTAGTGCAAAAAGATATGTGCATCCATATGTTTATGACAACAAGCGGTAACTATATAACAATAACAATAGCCAAGACCCAGAGAACATCTAATGCTTATGGATGGATTGGATGGATGATTGTATAAAGATGTGGTCTTTACACACAATGGGATACCTCTCAGATATATATATATTTCATATATATATATATGAAATCCTGTCATTGCAACAAACTGGATGGAAATAAAGAGTAGCAGGTCTAGAGAAATAAGTCAGACAGAGATTAACACCCTATGATTCCATGTCATACATAACACTATTATAGACAAACCAAATGAATAAACTAAATAAAGCAATAGCAAACTTTCAGACTATAACAGCAATTAGAGGCTATCAGGAAGCGAGGGGTAGAAGTCAACTATGATGAAGGATAGAATTTAACTTTCAATGGTAAATTTAATGTGATATATAGAGAGATATCGATAGCCACTGATACATTTAATCTTATAATGCAATGCCATATCAATAAAAAAATGTAAAAATTAACTCAAAATGGACTGAAGACTTTAAGACTCAAAACCATAAAATATATAGATGAAAACATAGTAGATAAGTTCTTCAGCTTCTTCTGCCTTGTGTTATTTTTGTAACTGCATCTACAAGGGAAACAAAAGCAAAAATAAACAACTGAAAACACATCAATGCAAAAATTTCCTCACAGCAATAGAAACCATTGTTAAAATGAAAAGATTAGCTACTGAATGGGAGATGATATTTGCAAATCATATATCTGAAAAAGGGTTAATATCTAAAATAGGAAAAGAACTCACAAAACTCAGCAATGAAAACCCAGACAACTTGATTTAAAAAAATGGACAGAGGATCTGATAGACACATTTCCACAAAAGATATACAGATGGCCAACAGGCACAGAAGAAGATTTTCATCTATTTTTGGGAAAATGCAAATCAAAACAACATTGAGATATCACCTCATACTCATTAGAATGACTATAATTACAAAAACAGGAACAGGTGTTGGGGAGGATGTGGAGAAACAGGAAATCTTGTACAGTGTTGGGGAGACTATAAATTGGTGTGGCCATTATGGAAAATAGTAAGAAGTTGCTTCCAAAAATTAAGAATCGAGAAATCACATGATCCAGGTATTCCACTTCTGTGATAATCTTGAAAAAATATGAAAACCAGTTTGAAGATACAAGTGCATGCCCCTACTCATAAAAGCAATATTCAGAACAGCAATAGCTGCAAACCACCAAAACTGCATGGACAGATGACTAGATAAAGATGCAATTGGTATGGATACATGGATGTATATATAGTATATGTAAAAGATACATACATATACTTACTATATTTATACATACAGATAGAGTATGTATGTAATATGTGTACATATCCACATATTACTTATAGTTTATATACAGAATGTATAGATATATATAATGGAATACAACTCAGTTTCAAAAAGATGAAATCCTGCAACATGAATGGAATAATAAGGTATTCTGCTTAGTGAAATAAGTCAGGTGAAGAAAGACAAATGTTATTTGTCTTTGATTGTTATTTGAATAATGAATAAGAAATATATAAATACGGAATAAATAAGCTTTCAAGCTATAAGAACAAAATAGGGGTTACCAAAAAGGAAAAGGGATAAGTTGAATGAAAGGGGTTGCCCATATGCTGATGAATGGAAGCTACAATTCTGGTGGCAAACATAAGGCGATATATAGATGCTGATTTGCTGTAAATCAATATTACTTCAACTTAAAAATATCTTTTGTCATTGATCTTATGTAGTAATTATGAGCCTCAAAAAAATGGCAACAAAACTTTCTACCATGTTTTTCTAGGGAGGTTTTGAAAGGAAAAAAAAACTATTTTTTTTCTGTACATTTTCATCTTTTTATGTTTAGATTGATACAAACATAGGATATGTATATATATATATATCTTATGTGATTTAAACTTATAGTTAAATGTGTCAAGAATTCAAGTGTTTCAACCTTTTAAAAAGAAATGTCTGGAAAAAATAACAGTTGGGAAAAAACCATTTCTTAATGACTATTCAAAATAAGTTATTCAGAAAAAAATTCTACTATTGGGCTGCTCTGTGCAGATTATAAAAATTTGCTAGTAAAAAATCTACAGCACAAAAAATAAAATAAATGAGCTTCAGTGCCTTTAGCTATTGTGCTTTTAATTAGGGGTTTAGTCAATGTAACTCCATTTCCTTAGGTAATTGCCAGCTCACAAACACCCACGTGCATTCACACCAATGTATACACACAAACACTTCAGGCTTCCAGAAAAGCTCCAAATTTTTATTCAAATTAGCATTCTAACATTTGGTCTAACATTCCAAGTCCAAGGAAAACAGAAAAGAATCTTTTAAGTATTAAATTATTTGTAAAGTTTTAGGTTTTCTTATTTGATTCAGTCACATAAATTTGATCCTAGAAGCAAAATGGAGACAAAATGTTTCAGAAGTTTAAATGTCTTGAAACAGAATATAAACCATACTAAATTTTAGTATAGTTAATAAACCTAGATGAGAATGTTTTAAAACCTCAAGGAGAGATATAGTAAAATGTCTAGTTCTTCATACCTCTGATTTGGAAAGAAGGTTTTTTTAGACGCTATATCTGAGCCAAGCTTGTACTCACAGGGTTATTAGTGTAATGATGGGAGTCTAGTTCATGTGTTCAAGCTCCAAAAAAGTTTTCGGTCTGCACAGTCTCAAACATAATTTAACAAACTTAAAACTACAATATCTACATAACAAGTACATAATCCTCTAAATAGATCAAGAAAAAAAGTCATTATTTTTTGAGATATCATATACCTGGCAGAAGTTAAATAATTCCATTTTGAATGCACTCATTAGCCTCTTTTTCCCCAGGGGAAAAGTTTTCCATGTTCTAAAAACAACAAATTGTCAATTAATCTCAATTTAGAATTCATAAATTTCCTATCTCCAGATGTGAAAGTGATACAGAACAGATGGAATAGACGATAAGGAAAAAGCAAAAAATATTTTGGATCATTTTCCCTCTCAGCAAGAGGAGATCATATAAATTTCTGGAACACCAACTTCCAGGCTGTGAATAAGGACATTGTTTGGTCTAATAAATGTTATCAACTCTGAAACTTTAAGGTTGAGTGGTAATGACTATCCCTTCTCTATCTGTATCTCCATTTTATTTTTTTAAGGGAAAAAACAGCTACTCTAACTGGAGGGTCATTCATTCATCAAGATCAATTGAGTCTAGGGTTCAAAGGATTTATTTTTAAAAATACTATTAAAAAATAGTAAAAAGCTAACCTGAACATTATACATAGTTATTTTAATATCTTCATAATTATGTCAATATATTTAAAATAAATATATCTAACTCAATTTAAATATAATATAAATTCGATCCTAGAAACAAAATGGAGACAAAATATTCCAGGATTTAATTTACTTCATCTGACTTAATTCACTTTACTTCACAGTTACAACACCTCAAGAATACAGGGAGTGATGTGCATGCCACTCACTGTCTGTGACTCCCCATTCACTGTCCCCCCCATACATCATGAACACCTGAGGTGTCTCCTGAGGAAATCTAAGGGAGAACAACAAACCAAAACCCATTCAGATGAGCATGACAGTTACCATCCAGTTTAAAGGGGAAAAAAGGCCTAGTCTAGTGGTCAGAAGGAAGGGTTCAAACTGCAGCTCAGAAACTATTCCATGGCTCCATTTGTCCTGATCCAGTCTCCAAGGGCTGTAGTGGTTGAAACTTTTATATATATATACATATATATTTATTTTATATATATATAACTTTATATATATAACTTTATATATATATATAACTTTATATATATATATATATATATATAGATAGATAGATAGATATATATATATAAAAGAACCCTTCTGACATCAAGGACACAGACAAGTGCCACGGGGCAAGGTATAACCCAGCCCAGGGAAAACAGGCCCCTCAGTCCCGCTGGGGACACAGTTCGCTTGGAACTTTGAAAACTCCAGACAACACGGTGTCCCTGGATCCACAAAGAATCTGACACATGAGGTGGCAGCCATGTTCATG
>PVHY01023456.1:0-20854 GCA_004024945.1 Uropsilus gracilis
GAAGAGTCCAGAAGGAAGCAGTGTGGAAGGGCGGTGGGAGGACCCAGACCCAACCCTGGAGCCCGTCTGGAGATGGTGACTCCAGGTGACACGGGGGACAAGGAGACGCAAGGCGGTGGCAGGGAAGCAGGTGTGCACCTGGGTTTACGGAGCTGGCTGAGGAGGTGCGTCCTCAGAGCCGGGTCCTCCAAGCTGTAGTTGACCGTCCAGTAGACACAGAGCTTCCGGTGCTGCTGGACCAGCCCCAGCACTGTCCTCAGGCCTTCCGCCATGTTGAAGCTGTCCTTCTTGCAGCCCTGCTCCCAGGCAAAGATGGTGAGGAGCTCCAGGGCGTAGGCTGGGGGCAGTGTGGCGCCAGCTGGCTGCGCTCCTTTGTTCTGAGTTTCCACCTAGGGGACCCAAGGCCAACCACAGACTCAGTGGACGTGAGCACCTACTGTGTGCAACATGGCCCTAAGCACTTGGAGGAGGATAGCAATAGAAAAGCATGGAGCTGGTCTGGCTCATACTTCTCACTTTGCAGGGAGGTGAACAGAGACCCAGAGAGGGTTAGTGACTGGCCCAAGGTCACACAGTGAGGCTGAGAAGTTCAGCCTTAGTCTTTGCGTGGGGTGTTGTCCCAAAGTGTATACGGTATCGCTGCACAGGAATGGGGGCTGCAATGTATTCATCTTGACACCCCAACACCCCTCATAACAGTCAGCAGTAGTGGGTGTCCAGTGCATAGATGTTTGTAGATGGGAGTAAAGCGTGTTGACATTCGGAGAAGGGTTTAGTGAGGGCACTCTGAAGGATGCCGGGAGAAAGATGGTGGCTGCGTGGGGAACAGTCTGGGCAAAGGAAAAGACAGGTAGAGCAGTAGCAGTATGGAGAGAGGGGATGAACACATGAGTCTGAGAGGAACGCGAGCCTCTGCCAGAAGAAATGAAGACTTTGGCTTGGTGGAGAAAAGTTTCTCGGGTCTGGGAATGATGTGAAGCTGGAGGAGGTGGTCCTTCCACTAGGGATGGCCAATAAGATGCCAAGGAGGGAAGATGGCGGCACAGGGGGAGAGCTGATTGGGCGAGACAGTTGCTATGGTATCAGCTGCCTCCGTGGAGGAGCATGGGAATATGGAGGCTTCACCTGGCGGTACCAGTGCTTCACCAGCTGAATCAGGTTCTTCAGCTTGGCGGGGCGAGTGTTCACGAAGCTCCTCCGCAGCTCTGCGAAACAGGCCTTGTGCTCGCCTTCCTGGCAGCCGCTGAGGAGGAGGGTGGAGTAGACCTGAGGCTCAGGTTTGGCGCCAGAGCTGAGCTGCCCTGTGAATTGGAAACAGCCTTAGCTACAATTCTCTGATCGAAGACAGCACGTTTCCTAGCCCAGCGACGATAAGCCCGAATAAATATTGCAACACTAGTTCTATTGCAATTAGTACCCAGCCTGCAACATAACGATCAAAATTATCTTTTTTTTAGCCTCAACTGTGTGCTGGGTGCTTTTAAATCATTTTTACGAATCTTGACCATAGACAAGTTATGTGACATGGTGGTCAAGGAATGAGCTTGGAGACCTGGATTCAAACTCTAATAAGGTGACCTTACTTCTTAGGGTCTCAGTTTCCTCATCTGTGAAAGGGATAATAAATGTCAGCTACCTCATTAGGCAGAAATGTAAGAAGCAAATGAAGTCTACATGTGATGTATTTAGAACATGCTTAGAATGCACCAAGTGCTCAATAAACATAGATGATTGCTATTGGTGATGCTTTTATCTCTCAGGAGAACAAAACCAAGGCTGGAGGTCCACCCCACTCTTCCAGAAGGCTGGTGCTCTGGAATAGATGTTTTCTCCATGAAAGGTGACAATATTTGAGGTATGGGGAGACATTTTCCCAGAACTAAAGGGAGAATCGCAGTCTCAGAATTCAGGCAGTCCAACACATTTCTAAAGTATAAATAAAGAGAAATCCATATACAGATATATCAGCAACTGAAGAATACGGTGGAATCAATGATACATTCTTGGTAGTCTTAAAAGCTACCAAAAAGGAAAACAAAACAAAACCCAGAGACACAGACAGACAAAGCTACAGAGAAACAGAGATCTTCAAGAAAGAAAGAAACTGACAGCAGACTTTTCATCACCAGCAACAGAGGTTAGAAGTGAGTAGATGCTGAGGAAAAATAATGGAAACTTTTCATTCAAAAGTGAAGGTGAAATGGGGTTTTAGACAAAGTCTGAGAAAACTTATTATTTATAAAAAATATTTAAAAAGTAATACCTTTTTCATAAAAAAGTAAAAATGTATTAAAAGGTGTATTTCTCTAAGAAAGAAAATAAATGCAGGAGGAAGAAATGGAAATCAAGAAGCAAAAGTGAGAGGGGAGATCACTATGGTCATAGATTTAAATTTGTTTAGACTATAAAAAATAAAAAAATTTTTAAAAATATTCATTATTAATGTCTAACATATTAATTCCAATATATCACTACACCCCTCAAAATATTATTACTTGTTCAATTTTTGTGTTTTAGCTTTATACTACTGTAGGAGGTACAGTCAAAATTGAATTGATTGTATTCATATGATTCAAAATAAAGGATGTGAAAGGTATATGGGGACAATGCTAACAAAAGACTAGTGCAACTGTTAATATGAGACAAAGAATTTTAAGGCAAATAGGATTTTTAGAGATAATGAGGATCAGTGATAATAAAAGGCACCAGTCAAAAATATAGCTATCTACTTACATGTTCCCAATTACATGGCCTCAAAACATTGAAAACAAAACTTTCCAGAATTATAGAGAGAAATTGACAAATCTCCATTCAAAACAGGATGGGGTTTTTAAGATACTCCATTCAGAAACCAACAGGCTAAATAAGCAAAAAGTACGTGATAAAAATGCAGAGGTGACAAGCTAGATTTTAAAGATCCAAACAGAAGCCAACAGTCTTTTTAATCATGCAAACTCCTAGGAAATGCTTACAAGTGCTAAAGAATTGATAGCACATGAGGCATATTTTCTGACTACAATTCAAAATAGAAAAAGAGGTCTAAATGATAAAAGCAAACCAATGAACAAAATCCCAAAACATCCCTTTGGAAGCCCACTGTCAGTATTTGCAGAGGAATAAACCATGAAGTCATCATTGGAATTAAAAAGTATTTAGACCTGAAGAAGAACAAAAATTATGCAAATGAAACACTGACCTTTCACCCTTAGTGGTATTTCAGCGAGAAATAGACAGAACATTTACTAAGACTATTACTATGCTGAGATTTCACTCCAGGAGTTTGGTTGACTAACAAAAAGGAAAGTTATCTTAAAAAGTAAATCTCTCAAAATAAGGACATTGCAAGTAGTTGTTTTTTTTAAAAATCCCAAACAGATGTGGAGAACAGTCAACATTGCTTAAACTGGAACTGGGGTGTGTGGATGTGTGATGTCTGTGGTTTTCTGCAGGACTGAAGCATGTCAGCATTAAACCTCGCATAAGGCTAAAATCATTAAATGGTGAAAATTTGTTGACAACTTAGACAAGTCAAGAGTTTTCAATG
Organism: Uropsilus gracilis; assembly: GCA_004024945.1. Lineage (NCBI taxonomy): Eukaryota > Metazoa > Chordata > Mammalia > Eulipotyphla > Talpidae > Uropsilus > Uropsilus gracilis. Next base: position 3,545 of record PVHY01023456.1, read on the forward strand.
CTTGGGGGATTAGGCTGACGATGATGGTAGGCACCCCATTAGACACTGCCTGGTCCCCTGGGGTCCCTGTTACTTTGCAGGCTGGGCAGCCCTTACCCACAGCATCAAAGGCGGGCAGCAGCCTAACGTCCGCCCAGCTTTCCAGGGTTGTGGCCACCAGCTGGAAGTGTAAAGCCTCAGGTGCGTTCTGCTTGGAAAACTGGAGACTCAGGCCGGGCACTAGGTCCTGCCAGGCAGATGCCAGCTGTGCCCGCATCTCAGCGAGGGCCTTTGTACCATGGGTGCCCAGGTCCTTATAGTCCTTGATGCAGTTGAGGAAGATGATGAGTTCAGCATCAGAGCCACCCCTGAGGTCGGTGCCCCGGCCGAGTGAGCCCCCCTGCAGAGGGAAGAACATCTCAGACGACTGACTCTCTCGGAGCCCAGGAGATGGATATGAGCCCCCACCCCCAGCTGCACCCCAGCTGCCCCCACCCCCAGCTGTACCCCAGCTGCAGCCGCGAAACTGCTGACGTGCTGTCTGGGAGCTCCATGGCAGAGTCAGGCACCTTGAGCCTGTGACCTCTGACCCTGAGAAGCAGGCAGAGAATCAGAGTCTGCATCTGCCTCCTGACTGAGGCTGACATGGGCAATTGCACAGACTCACCCATAAGCAGCCCGATGACGGTGCTGAGGGGACAGAGGTCAAAGGTTTCAACCAAACCTCTGCAGCACCTACCCACTGTACACTGAGATCCCAGGGCCAAATCGGGCCTGCATAGGTGTTCCATGCATGCATCCACCCACCCACTCACCCACCCATCCATGCACCCATGCATCCATGTATCTATCCATCTATCTATATCTCCATCCATCCGTCCATGCGTCCGTGCGTCCATGTGTCCATGTGTCCATGCATCCATGTAACCAAATTCATGCAGCTCTTACATGTAGTAGGATATCTAATTGAATAAAAGTGACTTGTTCTCCTGGAACTTACATTCCAGCAGTGGGAGCAGAGGGAGGGACAGTTAGCAAGCAATGGTCCCCAGAAAGCGCTTGGAGGGTGAAAGATTCATAGGGGAGGGGGAGGGGAGTGGAGTTCGCAATTTTAGTTGAGCAGTCAGGCCTCTGTGCACAAGCCTGGACACACAAAACAAGTCAGGCAATGTGCCTTTCTGTGCCCACATGCACACATGTATTTAGTCCATGGCGAGTGGCACTGGGGATGGGGGCAGGGGCCAGAGAGGAAGAGTCTGCAACAGGCCACCTCTTAGCCAGCATGAGCCCTGGGGGCTGGCTCGTGGGTCACAGACTTAAAGGAGGGGATGGGGAAAGCCAAGTGTAAGGGGAAGAGCATTCCAGAGAGACCTTGAAGGCAGACGTGTGCTGGATGGCAGCGAAGCAGCCAGGTGGCCAGTGTGGGACAGAGAGAACAGGGCAGACCCCCGAGACATTGAGGCCAAGATACCATGGAACCATAGAGGACTTGAAGCTCAGGAGGAAGGTGGTCTGATTAGTAGTGATTTGAAAATAAAAATGTATCATTAAAAAATGGTGGCACTTAAATGATGCCTTCTGATCCACAAGCCACCCCTCCATGGTGCCTATCTCCCCTGCCTGTCCTCCGCTGCTTTGCAGTGGCTGTTCCCCTCCCCCCCAGGGCCACCTTGCTGACCCTGCCAGCTCACCTTGCTGACTCTTGAGGGCTTGTAGGTGCAGTTCTGGAGGTTGCGTACGATGACGTCGATGGCCTGGTTCACCAGCTTCTGGAACTGGGGGTTTGGTTTCAGGTGCTCCTGGATGAAACGGTCCAGCTCCTTGGCGGGGACTTGAGACAGATCTGTGATCTTCTCCAGCAGGAAGGGGGTGATGCCGGCGGCCTCTGAGGGGCGGGGAGATGGGCATGGAGGTGGCTTCTGACTCACTGGTCTTGGGAGAACAGTCTCGAGGCTCCCGCTGCTCTCAGTGTTCTTCTGGGCAGGGTCTTGCTGGATGGGATGATCCAAACCCAGATGGTTGCCTGATGGAAGGCCCTGGAAGTTCATAGAAGGAGCTGTACTCTATAGTGCAGAGGTTTCTCTGCCCCTTCTCTTCACCCTTCACCCACTGCACAGTCAGGGAGACTGAGGCTCAGAGAGGGGAAGTGCTGGCTCATAACGGATCCTTAGGAAAAGGTACCCTGCAGAGGGGCTAAATGATCACCATGGCCCCTGGTGGTGGGCAGACACAGCTGCACAAAGACAAGTGTTCCTTCCTCCAGGCAGGCGGCTGGATTGGCGATCAGATTATCCCTCATGCCAGCTGCGCCCACTTTTCCCATTCTGTCCCACACCCCCCGGCCTTGGCACATAGTCAGTACCCAAGGGACACTGAGCCCACCAAGGGTCCTGGGGGCCCCTCACTCACCGGCCCCTCCCAGGGCTGCATGCATCCCCCTGCTGCCTGCAGGAAGCACTGGTATTCACAGCAGGATCTTGCCTCTTGGGCTAACACAGGCCAGTTCCAGGTCACCCCACTCCCCAAGTCCCAAGTGGGGTCAGCTGGATCCAGAATCACAGGCCTGCAAATCCAGAGACAAGGAGATTCTGGTTAGCAAGAGGGTCAAGTTCAGGACTCCGGAGCCAAGAAGTTCCTGTCCCAACTGCTACTTTTCAGCTCTGTGACATGAGCCTGACCCCCAGGGACTGAAATGATGTAAAAAAAACAATAATAATAAAGCAGATATTGGTATAAAAAAATGGGAATAAATAAAAAAATGCCTGCCTGGTGGGCTGTTGTGTGGAGCAATGGCCTTCAGCTCTGACTGCACATCAGGATCAGAAGCTACCTGAATCCACCCCGGGGAGGCTGAGTCACATCTTCCAACTTAGCAGTTCTACTCCTAGATAAGTTGTACACTGCACACACACACACACACACACACACACACACCCCACAGCCCTATTTGTAATAGCCCCAGAGTGGACACAATCCAGATGTCCATCAGCAGCGTGATGGAAAACATACTGTGACACATTCACATAAAGGAATACTATTCAGCAATGAAAAAAATGAACACCAACTATACGGAAGGCCCTCAAGGACCTAATGTTAAAGAAGGACCTAATGTTAAAGAAGGACCTAATGTTAAAGAAACAGCAAGGTGTTTCTCATAAATGTTAAAGAAGACCTAATGTCTTCTAGACAGAATTGTACACACTGTGTGATTCTATTTAAATATTTCAAACAGATCAAACTATGATGTTAACGTTCAGGATGGGTTACTCTTGGGGTGTCACTGACTGGGAGAGACAAAAGGAAGCTCCTGGGGGCTGGCAACATCCTACCTTGATCTGGTGGTAGTTCCACAGTATGTTCTCACTTTATAGGAAATCATCAGAATGTGCATTTTGGATGACGTGAGACGTCATTAGTGTGGTGTATTTTTTAAAACTTGCCCAGTGCAATCAATTTTTTAAAATAAAGTAAAATAAAATAAAAACTTGCCCAGTGATTCCAATTTGCATCTGGGCCTGAATCCGCCCATTTAGAAAGTGCACATGCAGGAGTTGGCTTTGGCCTATGTGCAAGACTTCAGCAGCCATAACCTAGTTCGAACTGGGGATCATGTCCCCATGGCCCAGGGACAGGAGAGCAGCAGGTGGGGTACCAGGAGCACCTGGGTCTCTCAAGTTGGCGCTGCAAGAACTGCTTCATGGCCGGGTCCTCAAAGTCATAGTTGAGGGTCCAGAAAACACACAGGTGCTGATGCTGCTGGATCAGTTCCAGGACGGTCCGGAGGCCTTGGGCCAGGCTGAAGGCGTCCTTCCCACAGCCCTGCTCCCAGGCAAAGATGGTCAGCAACTCCAGGGCGTAGACTGGGGGCATCAGCTCCTTCCCCGGTCCCGGTGGGCACACCTGTAAGATGGCAGGGTAGGGAGCTTGGAGGATGACAACAGCACAGAGAGAGTCAGTTCTTGGCAGGGCAAGGACCCCGCAGGCGGAGCCTGGGGCGAGGTGTTGTGTTCCAAGTCTGTTCCCGAAGCAGCAAGATGTTTCTCATAAGCTGTGGCGGCTTCTGCAAGTGCTTGGCTCGTGTTTGGGAGGGGGGGGTGTGATAAGGGAGAGGCAAGAGTTTCAAGTCCCCTGGAGGGGGGAGCAGTCAGAGAGAAGCCAAGAGGGTTGTCTGAGACTGTTATGTATCCCCCATATCCAAGCAGGGTGGATCTGGTGGCCCAGCTGGATGGCTGATTGGAGATGAGCAACTTGGCACCCAAGGAGAAGGGCACTGGGGGTCCCAAGAGGGGGGCAGCACATTGGACTTTTGCTCTGTCACCCTGTTGGTCTCTGGTCCCCCTACCCTGACACATACAATTCTGTCTCTTCATGTATGTGGGATCCCCGCTGCCAGGGAGGGGTTATTCCATGCCACAGCAAAGACTCTATGTAGGGCGTTCCTGGGAGGGGACGTCATCTGACCTGGCTAGAGCTGGCTCCACAGTCTCCCCTTATTAATAAGTACCAGGTGACGTGCATTTCCCACCCCTGGAGAATCGTATTTATGTGGGAAGAACATGATAAACACTCATACTTCTTTATGTGCAACTGGAGGAATAAAGGCCCAGAGGAGCCTAGGAACTTGTCAGCGGTCACACAGCAAGTCAATGACTGAATGAGAAGTGAAATTCAGGCTTTTCTAATACCAGACCTGCATTACGAGTGCTCCGACAGAAGCACCAAGCTGTGTACCCTAAGATTTGTGGTGGGGGAGCTGTTCCTGCATCTCCAGGCCTGGGATGCATACTCTTTCCCCAGTACACAAGCGTGCATGAAAAACATAAATGGTTTAGCGGGGTATTCCTGAGATAGTATCCAAATTCCACATGACTTCACATCAGACAAAAAATATCCCAGATAATTTCAAAACTCTAAATATAGAAGGCAAATCTTAAAGCCCTTTTGGGGAAAAAAAACTGGGATAATAATTTTAGAAAATCAGGATCAATAAAAACTTCTTAAACAAGATACACAAGGCACAAATTAAATAAGGAGAAAAGAACACATTAAAATAGCTTCTGTGAGAAAAGACCTATTAAAAAGTGAACCTGTAAACCACAGACTGGGAGAACAGACTGGCATCCTAGTAACTAAATAGGAATGAGCATCTAGAATATGTAAAGAGCTCCAAGAAATCAACAATAAGATGCTAACCTAGTGGGAAATAATGAACAAGTGAAAAGAACAAGCAATTCCCAGAAAGAGAAACAGGAATGGCTGCTAATGCATTCTCCCTGGTGATATGACTTCTCAGAGGTGAAAGAACACATTTGAACTGTCCTAGACCTGGAGCAAACACCCTCTGGTGTCCTCACCTGGCGGTACCAGTGCTTCACCAGCAGAATCAGGTTCTTCAGCTTGGCGGGGCGAGTGTTCACGAAGCTCCTCCGCAGCTCTGTGAAACAGGCCTTGTGCTCGCCTTCCTGGCAGCCGCTGCGGAGGAGGGTGGCGTAGACCTGAGGCTCAGGTTTGGCGCCAGAGCTGAGCTGTCCTGTGGGTATGAAGCCCTGTGGTCAGGAAGTGTGCTGAGGACATAGGGTGGTGGGCAGTGTTGGTACTGAATCAGTTGGAGGCAGCATTGGGAGGGAGTGGAGAGAAGTTGGAGAGGGAGGGATCTGACAACATGGAGGCTGGGGCTTGGAAAGAGGAGCCTGAGGCTTCTCGGGAGGCAGAGAGGAAAGTTGTGCTCTAGACCAGCAGGAGGGTCCCTTCCTTGTAAATGACCAGGCAGTCTCCAGAAGCTAAGTTCCAACATGGCTGAACAGCAAATACACTGCCAACTGAGAATGCAAACTGGTCAAGCCACGATTCCTGGGAATAAACACTAATTCAAAAGGAAACCTGCACTCCTGTGTTTATGGCAGCACTATTTACAATAGTCAGGACATGGAAACAACCCAAATGCCCCCAAACAGACGAATGGATCAAAAATGTGTACTATATTTATGTGATGGAATATTACCCAGTGATCAAAAAGGACAAACTCATGTTATTCACAGCAACGTGAATGGAGCTGGAAGGAAACATGCTGGTCGAAATATGTCAGAAAGAAAAAGATAAATACTGGACAGTTTTGCTTATAGGTGGGATTCAGAGAAACCAAATAAAAGGCCAGGAAAATACCAAAACTAGCAATCTGACAGTAGAACTGAAGCACACAGCAAAGGAGGGGGAGGAACATAAGGGAGTATGATGACTTGTCAGGGGTGATATGGCAGTGGAAGAACTTTGGGGTACTCAATGATGTAAGAAAAATATATCATCAAAAAAACTAAAAGATGAAATTTTTAAAAGAGATGTTTCTCACTAAGTCAGGGGAAACTAGCAGTTCTCCGGTCCACAAGCCTGCCTTGGGTGGAACTAAAATGCTGCTGTACTCGCATGTTTATCACTACTTACAATTGCCAGGACATGGAAGCAACCCAAATGCCCTCAAACTGATGAATGGTTGAAAAAGCTGTGGTCTACGTACACAATGGAATATTATGCATCAATCAAAAAGGACAAACTTACGTCATTCTCAGCAATATGGATGGAGTTAGAAGGAATCATGCTAGCAGAAATAAGCCAGAAAGAAAAAGAGAAATACAGGGTGGTCTCACTTGTACAAGGGATACAGGGAAAACAAACAAAGAGACAAGAAAAATTTAAAACTGCCAACAGAACTGAGGCATAGAGCAAGAGAGGGGAAGGAGGGTAACATCAGGGGAGAGGGAGGAGGAGGGCAAAAGAGATTAAGATGTTTCACAGGTGTAAAGTAGTGGGAGAACCCCAGGGTGGACAATGATGTGAAAAAAATATATATGTGCAATCAAATAAAAAAAACGAAAATTGAAAAAAAGCATTAAGGCAAGAGGCCAGGAATCACTTGAGTTCTCGGGTTCGAGACTGCAATATAGTAAGACCTGGTCTTGAAAAAGCAGCTGGGTGTGGTGGTGGTGCCTGTAATTCCAGCTACCTGGGAGGCTGAGGCTGGGGATCACTTGAGTCCTCAGGATCAGGACTACCCCAGGCAACATAGTGAGACTGAATCTCGAATGAATGAATGAATGAATGAATGAATGAATGAATGAATAAGCATTAAGAAACATGACAAACCAGTCAGAGAAAAGTCACAAGGGAAAGGAGAGTTGTTAAAATTTCAGAATCACTCTCCCTCCTCAGTGTCTTCCCACCAAAGGCCGGTGAGGCAAGTGCAGCTCATTTGGCAGCAGAGGAAACTAAGACACAGAGTTCCATGCTCTGGAAGGTGATGGAGACAGAACTGAACTCAGCGCTGGCCGAGTTTGCAGGGGAGCCGTGTCCTTCATTGCTTCCCAGTGCAGGGCCTGGGGAAAGTGAACGCTGTTTTTGAAAGATCCCTGGCATCACTAGCTGTGTAGCGTTAGGAAAGTTACTTTCTGTCTCTGTGCCTGGTGTGCCTGTTGGTAATATGGAAGATAAAACAGTATGGAGCTCATAGGTCTGTTTTTAGGAGTTAGTGAGATAAAACATGTCCAGAACTTGGAATGGTTAATATTTAATAAATAACAACCCATTATTATATTATATTATATTATACTATACTATATTATATGGTATACAATGTATAATTATATTACTGATATATTATGTATAATTATTATATCATACAATAAATATATTTAATAAATATACCCAAAGGGTGAGATTGCAGGCACGGATGGGGCTGTCCGCTAGGATATCATAATCTTGGATAAACTCAAGACGGCTCTCTCCCAGAACATCATGGTAAATAATAAGACCAGAAAAATGGCAGAATAAGAACAGAAACGAGAAAAGCAAATACTCCTAGACCCTACCAGACACTGCTCTAACTTCACTAGATGGATTAACACACAATCTTTCCAACAACTCGATATATAGACAGGATTCTATCGTTCCATCATGATTATCCTCTTGTTTATCCTTTTATGATTTACAGATGAGGACACAGAAGAAGTCTGTCACGGTAGTCCATCAAGCATGAGTATATAGCAGAGAAGGCAAAAATCACATCAATGCTGTTATGATAGAAGAGGAGACGTTGCAGAATTCCTGCCTGTTTCCACTCAGGAAATGCTGTTGCCTGCAACATTTTCTTGTTAGCTAACCACCTTTGCATCTACCTTGGCTGCATGGACATTGGCCGAAGGGCTGAGCTGAGCTGCCCTGTTTGAGGCAGAGATTGGAGGAAATTCTCCAGGGATGCTTGAGTCAGGCCTGACATTTGGCAGTGGGACCACAGGCCTTCCTGGCCCTTGTCTGGTCCAAACCCAATATGCTTTGACAAGAAACTAAAGCCCAGAGAGGGTTAGCAGGTCACACAGCAAGTTGGGGGCAGGTTTAGAACTGGGGGCCATTGGCCTGATCTGCCTCTCAACCTGGAATGGGCCAGGCACCCCTTACCCAGGGCATCAAAGGCGGGCACCAGGCTAACGTCCATTGAATTTTCCTGGTCTCTGGATACTAGGCAGAACTGCAGGACTCCGGGGGTGTCCTGATTCAGAAGCTTGAGGTTCAGACCCAGCATGGGGTCGGGCCGCCAGGATTCCAACAGTGCCTGCATCTCACTGAGGATCTCTGAACGGTGAGTGCCCTGGTCCTCGTAGCTCTTAAAGCAGTCAAGGAAGATGACAAGTTCACAGTCACAGCTGCCCCTCAAAGCTGTGCCCCGGCCAGAAGAGCCTCCCTGTGAAGAGAAAGAAAGAAAAATACAGAACTCAGAAGGCTGCACACTCTAATTCTGGTGCCAAGCTGCCTGGCAGGCAAGTGGGCTGGGTGGAGACTATAGCCGCACAACTCCAGATACTTGGAGCCATGCAGGAAAGTGGGCTGAGGGCAGCTGGGGCTGCCTTTTTGAGAAAGGCGATTTTCAGATATAAACCCATGACTGTTAAAGGTTGGCAATGAACTTAAAAACACTGATTGCAGGCCGGGCATGGTGGCTCGTGCCTGTAAGCTTCAGCCTATGAAGCGGCCGGGGCCAGGGATCGCTGTTCGAGTCCCGCCTGGGGCCCGTGGCGAGACCTAGTTCCAAAAAAATAGCTGGGTGTGGTGGCGCGCACCTGTAATCCCAGCTACCTGGGAAGCTGAGGCTGGGGACTGCTTGAGTCTGTGGTACCCCAGGCAACGAGAGCCTGCGGTTCCACGGGCAAAAATAGCAAGACCTGGTCTCAAAACAAACAAACAAAAACACTGATTGCAAATGAAACAAATTCTGACGCCAATCACCGTGCAAGCATGTCAGATCGGGGCAGGTTCTTGATTGTTCTAGCAGCTACACAGAAACACCAGGCAGGGCAGAGCCAGAGCCAGGCTGGGAGTGCTGGAGGAAGGTGAGCCCCCCCAACCCCCCAGGAATCTTTCTCCAGCCTCTTTCTCTCTCTGGCATCCTCTCCTCCCGTTTAACTTTTCCTCCCAGGCCCAGGTGCGCCCGCTCACGCATGCGCACATCCGCTGGGCCAGGTGTGCACCGTCATGGGGAGGGCGCAACTCCACCGATGCTAGTCACAGAGGCTCATGGAGGCCTCTAGGACCCACTGATCCGGCAGAGGGACATTCCACAAAGACATTGCACCCAAGAACAATATGAAAGCCCACCCCTGCCTTTAAAAGCGAGCCTTCACCCACTGGTGTCTCGGCAAGGGTCTCTCTCTTTTTCTTAAACTTGCGGTGCGCTGCTCAGGGTGACTGTTGACTCTGTTCCCAACGGAACCCAAGCACCCCCTGCTTGCCCCATGTTACCTAGAGACAGCTGGTCACCCCTGGGCCAGCTCTCTTCGCGTCTGCTCCAGGAAGGTCCCCGGCCATAACTCCTGTCACCCCTTCTTTGCTTTCTGCTCCCACCAGAGCCCCAGGCTCCTCTTGAGGTCTCCCTTTGGCCCTGTCCTTTCAGCAGGACCGGCACTTCCAGGCTGGATGTGAACCCAGACCCCCCACTTAGTTCTGGCCTCTGTCCAAGCCCCAAGTGGTCAAAGGCCATCAGCTGAATTTGACCATAAGCTGCTGCAGGTTTTCCAGGGAAACCTTGGATGCCAAGGTCTAGGGATGCTCAAATGCTTGCCCTGCAGAAACGCCCATCCATCTCAAAGGCAGAACTGTTTCCACATATCCTGGGCTACGGGTCCATGCCCCTGGCTCCTCTCCAGTGCTGGTCAGCTCTGGGGACCCGCTAGCTGCTCTGCGGGGTGCTCTGCCACCCTGGGTCTCCCTGTCTCCCCATGAGCTCCAAGGAGCCCCAGCCCCCACCCAAACTCCCTTCACCTACCGCCACTTAGGAGCCCTGAGGATGTGGTAGCAGAGGCCTGGCCTCTTCCTGAAGACTTTGGGTGTCCTGAGGTCACAGAGGCAGCGAGATATTTAAATGACAGACTGACCAAGGCAAAAAAAAAAAAAAAGGCCGGTAGCCATGGCTTAATCAGTTTCACTCAGCCTCAGTTTCCCCTGTGGACAACCATCTTATTTTGCTGAAAGTGAGAGCTCTAAGGGAAAGCTTGCTCATGCAATGAGGTCCTGTTCATTACTATTTCATCATTTCCCAGTAAACGGGGCTATTCGGCCTGGTATACAGTGCTACACTTCTGCATTCTTGGCGGCAAGCTCACTGCGCGACCAGGCTATTTGTGAATGAATGAATGAGTGAGTGAGTGAATGAATGAATGAGTGAATGAATGAATGAGTGAGTGAATGAATGAGTGAATGAATGAATGAGTGAATGAGTGAATGAATGAGTGAATGAGTGAATGAATGAATGAATGAATGAATGAATGAATGGAGAGGCCGTTACTAGGAGCACAGATGCAGGAATTAGTCACCTTATTTTAAGTCCCGAGTGGCCCGCTTACCAGCTTTATAAGCTACTTGGTCTCCCCGAGCCTCAGTTTCCCCTCTGGCTCTTCGAGCAGAGCTTTTAGGCCACTTAGACCAGGACTGGCCTCCAGCAAGCGCCCTTCCAGGTGTTAAGGAAACGAAAGCGCCATGAACCCCTCCCCCGCCGGCGCCCCGCGCCTCCGAGGCCCGCCCCAAGGTGCCAACGCAGTCACGGACATCAGCCCGGGGCCCTGGTCCCTGCGCCCGCAGGTGCCCACCTTGACGATTTTCAGCACCCTCCAGGCCGGGCCAGCGCCGGCGGGGCGGCCCCCGCGCTCCCGCAGGACAGCGCTCAGGGCGCCCAGCGCGCGCCGTGCGTTGGCCGCGAACTCCCCGGACGGCTGCAGGCAACGGGCCACCAGGCCGTCGAGCTCGGCGGCTGGGGTGCCGGACAGGTCCATGGTGCCCAGGGCGCGCCGGGCGAGGGGCTCCGCAGGCCAGCGCAGGGGTGCGGTTCAAGCCTGTACCTCCGCCCTGGGGCGCCTTCCTGGGTGTCCAGCTTGGAGAGCCAGCACTGGTGGCCCAGCCTCCTCCCTCCGCCCCGCCTCCTTCCGGTCGTGCACCCCGCCTCCCCCTTCAGTTTCGTTTCCTTTCTTTCTTTTTTCCACTTTCGTTTCTTTTTCCGCAGCTCTGGGTCTTCCCCTCCGCTGCCTGGGCCCCTCCTGCCTCTGGCCTGGGGCCAGCTGATTGCAAGAAGGCTGCTCCAGCAACAGGCGGACAGATGGAGCCTGGGCCCAGGCCAGGGCGACAGCCTGAGTGCTCCAGATGCCGCCTTGACAGGAACAGTGGCCGAAGCCTCCTCGGGAGCCCTCAAGGTGTGGCCTTGCCTGTCTCCCTGGCCACTGGCTCGCTGGGAGCACCAGATAAGGACCCTGGTCCTGCCTGCCCTGCTGCCTCCTGTATGGACCCTGCAGCCAGCATGGCTGGGAGGCTGTTGCGGTCACACCCACTTGCTCCTGGAGGAGGTTAAGTACCGGGACCCCCGGCTCTAGCTGAAGGTCACGGAGCTGGCCAGGGGTCAGACAGGCTCACCCCCAGCCCTCCCCCGAGCCCTTTCTCCTTTCTAAATCCCTTCCACATTCAGTGCAAGACCAGTGAAAATGCCCTTGTGAAGACGTGCGCACACCCCAGGCTCCAGTCTGCAAGAATCAGGCTCTTTCTTCAAAAGAGAAAAAAGCCTCCTTTTTTTTAAAAAAAAAGGCGGGGGGGAGAAAGGGAAATCCGCTCGGAGAGGCGCCCCTCGTGCATGTTCCAGCATCACAGGGCGGCCTGCAAGACTTGGCTCTGCTCCCCCCAGGCCCGCGGAGCTGCCCAGGGCACGTGTGAGTCCGGCTGGTGGCCCCCTGGCAGGTCCATCCCGCCCCCTTCCCCGCTGACCAGATCTGCGTCATCCTGACCTTTACCTCCTGGGCCCTCCCGCCATGCCCTGCTGCCCCGCCTGGGGGCGATGAGCTAGTGAACAGAAGGTCCGAGCATGTGCCTGGGGAAGAGCCCAGTGTTGTAAGAGGGGCTCAGATCAGTGGCTAGCGGCTGCCTGGACAGAGGGCGAGTAGGCAGTCCTTCTCCACTGCGTGGTGTACGGCGCCGTGTGGGTGTGACAGCCACAGCCTTGGGCCAGGACTGTGCAAATATGGAACCCGTGGCAGAGTCCCCGGCCCGGGTCTGAAGGCCGAGGCTGACCGCCATCTTGTCCTGCTCACAAGCCTCTTCTGAAGCGTTGGCCGCCTGACTGGGAGTGTGGGTGGGTGGGGGGAGGGGGAGAGGTTGGGGGGAGAAAGAGTGAACCCCAAATGAAAGTGGGTTCTTGCCAGCTGATTGAGTGACAGAGTTTGGGGTACCCCAAGGCGTGTGCTACGTGAGGCAATGCCAGTTGATGGGGTGTCTGCCGCAGGGGTCTGCCTTGGCATAATGTGCTCTGATACTCTTCAGGCTAATCCTGTGAGAGGCCAGAACCAGGTTCTTGAGGGTCACACTGAAGTGGGGGCTGCTGGGGACACCCCTTGGACACTCCCAGCCATGGCTGCCCAGGCACACCCACAGTGCCCTGCCTCCACTCCCCCCCGCTGTCTGGTAACCCCTCCCCCTCCACACTCCTAAATTCTGGCTGAATTTATTCTGGTTCCTCAAGGCCAGTCAGTCTCACTCCTGGGCCTTTGCATGGGTGACCTCTCTGCCACCAACGGCCCTGCCTGTCCTCTGGACTGAGTCTCACATGTACCTCTGCCCTTGGTTGGGAGGCCGGTTCAGGAGGGGCGCTTCCAGATGCCCCAGGCTGGGGTGGCGGCCCTGTCATGGCCCCCGCAGGCTCCCAACACATTGCTGATAAACCTCAGCAAGACCCTCTTCCGCTGCACCACAGCCCCAGGTCCAGGCAGGGGCTGGGAACGGACCCCGCCCAATCTTTTCCAATCACCAAAATAAGTTCTAGCTTCTTCTAGGATGAACTAGATGCTGGGCACCCACTGGCTCTTTAGCCCTCTCCATATTCTATATGGTCTCACTTGACAGAGGAGAGCTGCTCACTGGGGGGGTTAAGTGACTTGTCCAGGGCCACTAGGTCAAGGAAGATGTCACTCTCAAGCCCAAGGCCTCAGACTCTGGAGCCTAGACATCTACTTACCTGACAGAAGGCTTGGGAGGGGTCCGTGAGCTTGCTGCTGTGGGGGGTGGGAGGAAGGTGGTACCCACACACAGCGGTGCAGGGCGGGCAGGGTGGTATTTGTGTGAGGAAGAGGAGGGTACCTGGAAGCAGTCACCCATGGCTTCAATGCTGGCCATGCAGTTGACTCTTGACACCGTGGGGTCAGACACCTAGAGTCCCACACAGTTGAGAATCTGCAGATAACTTTTGACACCCCCAAACAACCACCGTCCTCCCTTGGCATCCACAAGGAGCCAGGCATCCTGCCACTTCCTCTCAGCCCCTGCCCACCATTACCAAATCCAACCATGCTCTCTAGTGCCTCAGCTTCTTGGCCCTGAATCCCTGGTGGGCATACCCGGTCGGTGGAGCCAGGAATGCAGAACTCCTGGGTAGAAAAGGATCCAGCTGTAAGAGGAGTTTGCAGCTCAAACCCGCATTGGCCAAGGTCAACAGGACACTAAGATTCATCTCCTGGTTGAGCTGGGGGGGGGGCTGGGCATGAAGCTGGGTATATGGAGCTCCCCCATCAACCCTGCACCTCAAACCTTCGCACTGAAGCCAAATTGAAGCTGCATCAGTTCATGCATTGTAGAGCTCTCAGGTGTAGACATACAGTCACCAACACCTGTATGGACTACATCATCATCGTCCCCCCCAATCTGGTTTCCATCACTCACAAGCAGCCGTTACCCCGCAACCTGTCCTTCGGGTTCCCATGATTCAGTTCCAGAGGATAAGAATTTGTTTATTCATTCATCTTTTTATCTGTGGCAGCACCAGTGTTCCTGTCTGGTCCTGTGAGCTCCGCCCTCATCTCGGCTGAACTTTGGAACTGGTAGGTTTTGTTTCCTCAGCAGGAAGTCAGTTACCCAGAATGGGACCGTATCGCTGGTGACTCAGGCATGTCCAGTCCAGGTGCTTCAATTTTCACGCGGCTACACCTATTGCCCCTTCCACACCAGCGCTCCTGTGCCCAGAGGTCACGACTGTCCTTGCACAGCAACTCCAAACCCACAGCCCTTAGCTTCCTGCTACTGGGGGTTGCCAGTTCTGCAGACCTTATCAGAGCCTTAACAGAGTTCAGTGGGAGAGACACTCCCCCAACGAGTGTTTGCAGGAAATACTGCTTTGCTGTTTTTTTGTTTTTTTTTTTTTTTTGTGGCCATACAAGTCATAAAAGTTGACAGCAAAAGGAGAATAAAATCAGAAAAGTTGTGTTGTGGTGCTGCAATCACATATTCTACCACCGAATATTGATTCGGTTGTAGTCTGTGGTGGAAAGGCTGGGGGAAGCAGGTTTAGGACTGGCCATTCCACTGGCCCCTGGAGTGTCAGGCTGTCCCCTCTGAGCAGTACCTCACCCTGGGGGCCCAAGCTTAGAGGCCTAGTTGATTTATCTCAATACAAAAACAAACAAACAAACCAGGTATACAATCCACATAGAAGATTATGTTCAGGAGGTAGATAATTCTTCCAACCAGTACCAAGTCTTTGAAGTTTATGATGCATTTCACACCTGTCCCAAATCTCAGTTTGGACCAGTGACATTTCAAATGCTCAAGAACCTTAAGTACCAGCAGATGATGACTTAAGGCAATTCCAGACTTTTCCTGGATAAATAACCAGAGCTGTGGACAAAGGATGAACTGAAGAGATTTGTCTCTGGGTTGTTTGTGATAGAAACTCAAAGGATTCTAAATCAGCCAACATCCAAATCTTCCATAAGAATGTCAGCTCCACGAGAGAAGGACTTTTGTCTGCTTCGTTCATTGCTGTGTTCCCAAGGGTGAGAACAATGCCAGGCACATAGTAGGTGCTCAATAAATACTTATGAACCAATTGATATACACACACATACACAATAAAACAGATATACTCCTTGGCTAGGTGCTTTGCAGTTAATGCCTCACAAGTGGTATTTGTTATTATCTTTACTGTTTTTGCTAATAAGTTGAACCATAACTGTCCCATCAGGTGTACAGAAGGAATTCAGGAATGGGGTTCCCCTCCTCTGACTTCCTCGGAGAAACAGGCAGGGGTGAGGGCAAACAGGCTGCAGGGAAAGGTTATCTACTAAAGGAGAGAATCAGGATTGGGGAGCAGGGGGCTCTGGGTCTGATACCAACTCGCCACGGATGCTAGAGTTTCCTCTGTGCTTTCAGAATCAAGATATTAACCCCTCACCCACCCCAGAAATGAGAGGTCTGGTCCAGGAGGCTCTGGAGCCCTTTCTTCTGAGAGGCACCAGCGTTCAGAGGATGGAGCATTTCCAGTTGTCATTTTCTTGGGCAGCATGCTCGCAGGAGGATGAGCCCTGGCGTGTGCGTGCATAATAGTCCTCATCCTCATTGTTAACCACGGGCTGAAAGAGTGAAGCAGGAGATGACATGGGACCTCGGTGGCAGTGAGAATTGGGAGGAGATAGAGGCACACCACCTGGAACCCCCTAAAGGAAAGAGGGGCAAGTCCCAGCTGTCCAGGAGGTAGCCATCCCCTTAGGGGTGGCCTGACTACAGAGAGGCCCTCTGTAAAGGCCACGGGCCTGCCTGATCTGCCCACACTCAGTGACTGGTCCTCGTGGGGCGTGAAGGCCTGGCCACCTCAGTCTGCTGAGGTCCAGTCCAGGGTCCCCTAGGGATGGGCTGAGACCCACAGGGTTGCACCCCAGCTCAGGGTCCCCCAGTGCCCATACCTGCTTCTTTCCCTCCCTCCACAGGTGTTAGTTCCAGCGGAAGTTCCCCACCCACCAACTTCTTGCACCCTTCATGCCAGCTCAGCACCCACTATCTGAGGAGCCCGCCTCTGACACCATCAACCCCCAACGTGGAAAGATGCCATCCTGGGAGGGGAGGAGCCAGACTCAGGGCCCAGCGTGTGGTCACCTGCGTCTCTTGGAGGCTGCACGCAGCTCACTGCTGAGACCCCCTGGGCACAGACTCCGTTCATTGGAGGGAGCACCCCGCCCTACCAGGCTGACCAAGTCTCCTGAGCGGCCACATCCCCTCTGGGCCCCCTCTGGAAGGTGAGCAAGGGCTGCGTCCAATGATCTGAATGCAGACAGGCAGTGAGCCACGCTGCTCCATTTGCTCTTCATAAAACAGACCAAGCAAAGCTGTGACCTCTGGGGACACTGCATCCTCCAAGGGGACATTGAAGAATGAACTCTGGACAAGGGGGTGCAAGAACCCCAGAGACCCTCGAACCGGGCGGATGCATGGCTGAACCGTGGACCACAGTCGGGAAATGGGTGAGCGAGTGAGTTCCACCAGGTCACCAGCCTCGCACCCCAAGTTGTGGGGAGGGAGCAGGGGAGGGAAGGAGAGAGCACAGATCTCACCTGCACGCTCCAGGGCTGCACTGCAGTGCCATCATACTTCTGGAAGCATGGGTAACTCAGCCAGGCCCTGGCTTCCTGTGCCAGCCGCCACCAGGCATATCGGTCTTTACCGGCCACGTTTCCGGTGGGGTCAGCGGGGTCCAGAATCACAGGCCTGGAGAGGGGCAGAGTTGAAGATGGGGCTGTGTGCCAAGCCTGAGCCTGGCGCAGTCTGGAACTGGGGGAAGGGGAGCATCTGCACCCACAGTGTGCTGGTCTCGGGTGTCTCCGAGGCCCCAGCTCGTGGCGGGCAGTGAGCTCCGTGGTGTTCCCTCGGCCTGGGAGACCCGGGCTTGCATCCCACCACCACAACACCCTTTATCAGCGCTGCGCCCTTGGGCATGTCACTGGATCTCTCTAGGCCCCAGTTTCTCTATCCACGCAATGGGGAGATTCGAGCAAG
>PVHY01023457.1:0-20932 GCA_004024945.1 Uropsilus gracilis
AGAAACATTTTAGACAACATCTGGGAAATAATATTTGATTAATAATTATTTAAAATTAATATATATTTGTTCATCATATTTATAGTTTATATGTTGTTTATATTGTGTGTTCTATGTTAATCATATGTCATATGTTAATCATTGTATTTTAACTGAATTTGCATGTGTCAGAACATTTACTTGCCATATCTTAAGACAAGATTCCTGTCAATTAGAGGTTGATCATATCCCTTTATTCAAATTAAACATTTTAATTGAGCTGAAAACTTGACCAATATCACATAGTACTAAATGTCAAAGCTGATGTTTCATCCTTGGGAGTTGGACTCTGGCTGTGTTAACTATCACTTTGGTCTGTTGTCTTCCATAAATGGTGATTATCAGCATTATCACCTTCATTATCCATCGGCATCAATTTCTCCATATGTCTCATCCCCAACGCCTTAAGGCAGATGACCATGCTGACCCTAACTTAAGCCCTGTAGCTCCTGGTATCTCACCATCCTGGGAAAATATCCTAACTAATCATCTCCAATATATATGAAATCATCACTTTCTGGAGCTGAAATCTATTACTTGGACTTCACATATTCCAGGTGAAAACTGTTGAACTAGTCCACGTGCTTTAAAGTGAGAGCTTTTCCTATCCAGGAAAATACCAGACACAGCTATTCAGTCTTTTCTCGTAAATCATGACAAGGGGTTCATGGAGCCTTTTCCTTGTATGACTTTGCGCCCTCAACCTGTGGACCAATCATACCAGCAGCTGGATTTCCTGCCTTCTTGACAGCGGCCCCATGAACTGCAACGCACCCGTACCCCTAGACTCACCTGACATCACTCTCTGTTAAATGACATTCTGAAAACACACCCCATTGCTTTCTCCCTCCTGTTCCACCTTCCCCACTTCTCTTAACCTCGGGTCAAGTGGAGGTTTCTGCTTCAGAAATTCAGTTATAGGTAGTACAGCTGACAAGGGGAAAGCTTGGACAACATGTCATCAACAGACTGAATAAGATGTTTTTATATTTAAGTGGAAATGCTAAATACGCAGGTTTTTATAGTGAGCTTCAGTTCACCTCTCACCTGACATGGATACCAAGACAGGTCTCACTAAAGAATGTTTTGTTGTACCAGAACCAAAAACATGTGCAGACACCTGGTTCAGGTGTGAAACGGAAGGAACCCAAAATAGTAGCACTCAAGATCAAGAGCAAATTCAGTTCAAAAGAATTCATGATGGACAATAAAGACAGGATCATTCTGCTAATCTCTGTATGGGAATGTCTAGCAAGCAACTCTTCTCCAGTGTAAATAAATAAATGAGTGAATAAACAAGCCAATAAATAAAAGATGCCTTGAGTCCACCTTGCAACTATGGCACTTTGGGGAGGATGGGTAGAAAGCAAAGACAGACAACTTCTCGACTGGCGACCGGAGTGTGTACGACATTTGGACCCCTGATCGGAGCATCGCAAAGGAGCTGCTGAGACGAAGTCTGAGACTAGCAGACGGGCTGATTGGAGAGACTGGCCTGCCTATTTCTGGAGGAGGAGAATTAGCCTCCTCTTCTGGAAGAATGATTTCTTGAAGGCAGCAGAGGAAGCTTGCATTCAAGTTCTGCTGTAGTCACGACTCACGATGTACTAGTAGCTCTGGTCATAGAGTCTCATCACAATAAGCCATATCTCATGCTGTTCTTGGCTATGTTTCTTTCTTGCATAATTTCCATGTTTTTTTCTTACATATTACTGTTTTGTTGGCTTGTTTTATTCATTTTCCTTTAAACATAGCCATCAAAATCTTACTCAAATACCATGGGAAAGCTCTCAAACCCTGCTCTCCAGTGGTTCATATCACTGAATGCACTTGATCCTAGCACTGATCCCAAGCACCTCTGATCTGCTCTCCTGCTGTGAGGGTCATAATTGGAACTCCACCACTCTCTTACAATCCTTCCTGTTATATTTCAGGATTTAGCCTTCTTTATCCTTTAATTTCTTTACCCATCTAACTGCTAAATATGCAGATATAGATATGGATAGAGATATAACTAGCTAGATATGAATATATATATATATCCTATACATACCTCTCTATGTATCTTCTATAGGCTCTAACTATCTATCTATCTATCTATCTATCTATCTATCTATCTATCTATCTATCTATCTGTCTATCTATCTACCTCTCCCTGTGTCTATCTGTCTACATATCTATCTGTATGTATGTATATATATATATATATATATATACACATATATACATATACACACACACACATGCATATTCTTGTGTGGTTCACCATATACCCATGTGAACGCACACATCTTTTTTTTTTTTCATTTTCTCCTGTGGTAAATTGTTTGCTGGAGCATATATGTTTATACTTGATACATGCATCCTCTGAATTCTGAGGACATTTTCAAATGATATCTACCTTCGGGTGTTGCTGTTGAGAAGGGTGATACTACTCAGTCTTTATCTTAAAGCTGATCATAATATTAGAAATTCTAAAATGGATTTTTTTTGTTATACTATATTATTACCTTAGGTTCTATATTCCTTTCTAATTATGACAAGCACACACATATATTAATTTTGTTAGTTGAATTTATCTGTTGGGATTTCAAATGCCCAAGCGATAATTTTGTTATTGATTGCATTTCTGCATCTCTAGCATTTTGGAGAATTTTGTCTTAAAATGACTTGCAATTAGAGTTGCTGCTGGTTTTCAGCAGTGGCTATTTGACATGTAAGGGCTCTTTGCCTTCCTCTGTGAACGGGCTCCTTCTAGGCCCTGCATTTTGTCAAGGCCTCCGAGGACCCAGATCTCATTTAAGGGCACAAGTGTTACCCCTGCTTTGCTGTCAGTGGATATCTACACACAGCTCTCCATGCTGTGACCGCTCTCTGGTGCTATAGCTGACATCCTATTGGCACAAGTCCCTCTGAAGGTCCTTACTCTTTTCCTCCTGTGGGCACTAAAATCTCAGAGCCCCAACTGACACAGTTCTTCAGAAACCCCCAGAACTCCTGTAGCATCACCCCTTGTTTAACCCCTCTTATTTGTATTTCATGCTCAGCAGTAGAACTTCCTTCTGTGTTCAGTGTTGCGTGCATTTTCGCCATTTCTGTTTCCAGCTCTTATATTTTGTAAGCGCGGTGTCAGTGACTCATTATTCTCATCAAGTCATGTTACTTGAGGTTAACCCTATTGTGCCAGGCCTCCCTTACAGCTTGAGTTCTTCAGCATGATGAGAGTTCCCACCAGCTCGTTTTGGCCTACACAGCCCCACATCTGATTACACATTGTTCCCAAGACTAATTGCCTGGAAGCCCCTTTTCTTTCTGGTTGACTGCAAGCATTACAAACTGCTGTTAAAGAGGCTGTGCCATTACCCTCCATCTATGTTGACAGTGGGCCCATCTCGGAGCAGGAGACTTGGGTTCTTATCAAAGAAGTCGGGAAAAAAAACTGTAAAATCCTAAACTAAAAATAAAGCCTTACATCATAAAATGCAGTTGGTTTGGGAAGCAAATGTGTCTTCACAGGCGGCTTTGAAGCCAGATTTCATCATTCAGCTTTGCACATTAGGCAACTAGGCCTGAGGAGACATAGGTCCAAAGTCACACAGGTAAAGCAGTTGGGGAAGGGGAGCGAGTTTCTTCCTCCTGCTCAATAACTTTAATCCTGTTTCTTATTTCCCACACTGTACCCTTGCTTGTAAATTGGGGATTATGGGACAATCTAAGGAGGTGCTATAAGTGTCCTTACGTTGCAAGCTATGGAAAACTATACACCCATGAAAATGGATGCTAGTGCTGGCACAGAATGCCAGAACCCCAACTTGATGGGCAGAAACTGTGTCATTTATAGCTCCTTTATGTAAGTTAGCTTGCCTGGGTTAATCACCATATTGGCTGCCTTGACCGGGGGCGTTGATGGGGTTTTTATGGATGGATACAGCTTCCACACGAGCTAGGTCTAAGATACCTTTCTTTGTCTTTCCATATTATCAAAGAAAGGGGGAAGGTTGCCAGGCACAGTGGTGTGCATCTTTAATCCCAGCCTTGGGAGGCTGAAGCTAGGAATTGCTTGAGTTCGTTGGTTCAAGACTACCCTGGGCAACATAGCGAGATCTAGTCTCAAATAAATAGCTGGGCATGGTGGTGCACACCTGTAATCCCAGCTACCTGGGAGGCTGAGGCTAGGTATATCACTTGAGCCTGTGGGTTTGGGACTACCTTGGGCAACATAGTGAGACCTAGTCTCAAAATAAAATAAAAGGGGAAGGGGAAGAGGGAAAGGAAGGGGATGCAGAGGGGGATGGGGAGGAGAAGGGGGCATGTTCTCTTTGGTCCTTAGCAATCTTGTCCCCTTGTCCAAGAGCATGTTCTTATCCTGCAGTCTTAGTCCCCATAGGATCTCAGAGCTCTCTGCTCTTGATTCTGTACTGCCTTGACTAGGGGACATGATGGATTTTTTTTCATTTGTTTGCATATATGTTTCACATCTTTGTATTCCCCGGGGATCACCCATCACCTTCCCTCCCTTCTGGAAATCTACCCAAAGGAGACCTCAACGTGGGTGCAAATGGACACCTGTACTTGGATGTTTACTGCAGCTCTATTTATAATTGCAAAGACATGGAACAACCCAAATGTCCCAAGACAGATGAAATGGGTGAAAAGGATGTGGCATAGATACAATGGAATTAAAATTAAAGATGACAATTAAAGATGACAAATTTGACTAATTTATGATAACATGGATGAACCTAGAAGAAATCCTATTAGCAGAAACAAGTCAGAAAGAAAAAGACAGAAACCAAATGGTTTCACTAACATATGGGACATAGGAAAAATAGGCAAAAGGCTAGGAGGGAAAGTCAAAACAAGCTAAAAAACAAACTAAAGGAGGAAGTGGGCATGATGGGATTTTTATAGATGGGTGTATCTTCACAAGAATTGGGTTTCCCAACAAGATCTTCATTGTGACAATGGCTGCGTGAATGATGCAATCCACTGTCTCATTCCAGGCAGCACTATCTCTTGCCCTGGCTTACTACCACAGCCCAAGCCCATTCTTTATTGCTAGAAAAGTAGAAATTCACTTCAGATTGAAGTGCAGTTAGAGAGCCAATATTCTTCAAAGTAAGTAAATGTATGTACATGTAGACTAATTAAAGAAATCTTTAAGGAATTCAACATTACAGATGGTACACGGAGGGAAAATATATATATTTGGATACATCTCTCTCTCATTCTCTCAATGCAAAATTATACAATAAACACATATTCATTTATAGAATTGTCTCGGTTGTTATGGCAACTGGAATTTGGGGTCAAGCAGAGAATGCATTGGTACCATTGTTCTCTGAGCCTAAAGAAATTGAGTTTTGATATCCAACAAGCGCTGGACATCATTGCAAAAGGGAAACTACTTTTAGTGCCCAGGATCCCATGCTTGCAGACTCTCTTCTTTGAAAAACTTTATTATCTCTTAAAATAGTCTCTTCTCAATCAAGCTCTCTGCAAAAAAATGATCCAATATCAAATGATTGATACTCTATTTGCTTGGATTAACATCAAGTTTGCTCTTCCAGGGGGTATTCAATCATTTACAACTTACTCAGTTCATCTTAGAGGAATGGAGTCACACCGGTTCAATGAAGTTGGGCTATTTCAGATGGTTTCCATAACTATAGGGTGGGTTTGCTAAGATATGACCTCCTGAAAGAAAAAAATGAATAAATAATCAACTTACAGATTTAGAAAATAGAAAACAAGTATGGAATTAAGTATGGAATATCATGCATATTTTAATGATTTGCTTATTCAATCAGAAATACGGAGGACGGGTTTACCATGTACCATGGGACAATAAAGATACGAGAAAAAATTGGATTTAACTTTGTCCTCCAAAGTTCAGGATCCATCCAGAAGAAACGAGTTGTATGACCGAGCATGTGCATCTACCCTAGCGAATCCTTGCCCTGTGACAGAGAAGGGATCTGTTCCTTTGACCCAGACTGTACTACCTTGGTCTCAGTCTGGTTCTGTCGGTGCTGTAACCAGCACACACTCCACTTTGGCTGCCTCACTTTACTCTTCATGCTCAGGGTGAGTCTCACATAGGAGCTTGGGAAGCGGCTACGATCCTGCTCAGATACACAGATGTGCTTAGCCAGACGAGCATTAAAATTAACACTCACTGGACAACCTCAAAGAATGGAGAGTCAGGAGCCCATAAATAAATCATCCTTCATGTTGAATACAGCCCCTTGCTCCTGCTCTTGAACCTACTCTGAACAGAACACAAGTACAATGTAAAGATTAAGGCTCTGCTTCCGGAAAGTCTTATCTGAGGCTATGACCTTGGCAGACACCTAGAAAGTGCAAGCCCAGGGTCAGCTGCCCCTCAGTCAGTCACCAGTGAGAAGGCAACAAGAATCATATTGCTGTCAATCAGCAGAGAAGCGATAACCTATATGCACATTTTAGAATGTGCAAGTCTTAACCAAGTCTCTCATTTTGGAAGGCTCAGTAGATGCTTCAGGAGGAAGGAGGGTTTGGCTGTGTCCTAGCTCTGACCTTCGAATGACACAAGACAGTGATCTCCACTAGGGCATGAGTTTGTCCAGCTTGAGTGAGCTGCTTTGCAGGCATTGCAAAGAATGGGGTAGGGCAGGTGGCCGCCATCTTGGTACACTCTGTGAAATACAGGTTCTCTAAGGAATACTTAAAAAAAATGTATCTTCTGCACTTGCAAGGCAAATATGGCTAAAATTAAACTTTTATTTATAGTCACGGGATAGGTGAAATGCTTTGCTTAGACAGAGTGACATCCATTCTATGTATAGTTACTGATACAGGGTAGTGGTGCAGTTAAAATTGTATGGGCACCAAAATGCCCTGGTGAGCAGAGTCTGAAAGATCCATGAGAGAGAAAAAGGGAAGCAGGGAGAGAGGGCGTATAAAAAGGGAGGAGCGAGGAGAAGAAAAAAAAAAGAGGAAGGTGAGAATGGCGGATTGAAAGAACAGGCCCATGTGGCCTGGTCTGACTGGGGAAAGCCCCCTGAAAGAGTCAGCTAGAGGTGGCAAGGAGCCATGGTGGGAGAATGGCTGGCAGAGAAGTAGCCAGTATGGCGTTAGATGCCAGAATGCAGCCCGGGGGTGACCAGGGGCTGCTGAGGGCAGGCCTGGTGGATGTGGCCAGATGCCCCAAAGGTGGGCCTGGTAATGAAAACGCCTGAAGCTGCAGCAAGGCAGCATTTTTGGAAAGCTGAGTTTGCATCAGCCTCTGCTGGAAAAGTTTGCAGAGCCTTGGAGAAGCGGAGCAGCTCAGAACATTGAAGAGAGAAGGGAAGAGAAGACACCAGAGAAAGACTGGACTTTGCAGAGTGCCTGCCTCAGGTGTGGAGGGGCAAAGGGCACCATCTTGGACTGTGTCTTTGGGACCTTTGGGACTGGAAATGGTGACTGGGGTTAGATAACTGCCACTGTGGCTTTAAGAACTTTTTGTTTTCCTGGTTATTTTCCCTTGTAAATAAACCCTGTTGTCAAACTGAATTTACCTGGCAACTACTGTGTGTAGGTGATGCACACTTGTGACTTGTTAGTTAGAGGTGTCTGCCCATTTTTAACCCAATTTCATTACCATTACTTGACACACACACACACACACACACACACACACACTAGTGTGTGTCTCTAATAGAAATGTCAGTGCAGATAGAAGGCTAAGGTTGCTAACAGCCCAGAACAAGGCTAGCTTCCCCTTCCAGCACTTTCCGTGGCCACCTGGTGAGAAGCTGCCATTCTTCCCCGAGACCTTAGACTCAGCTTAGAAGCCTTTGTTCCTGGCTGGTGCATTTCCACCAAAGGACACAAGAAGGTCCTTTGCCCACATGAATGGATGACTCACAAGTGCACCTTCCTAGAACTTCATTCTAGATATGTCCTATAGAAGCAAGAAGGTCTTGTGGACCTTCTTGTCCACAAGAAGGTCGTCGGGGGCTTCTCCCACCCGAGAAACAACTGATAAAGTTCTGCACTGAAATGTGTCATTGAAAATCATGGCTGTGGGAAGCAGGGACTTTTCCTCTTCAAAGGCGAAGAGGGGTGTGTCTGGAACCAAGGGGTGTTCGTTACTGACAGATGGGCAGTGCCTGCAGGGGTGCCCCGTGCAGGGAGGATAACCGAGACACAGGCTGTCGGTAATGATGGCCTTTGTCAGCCATCCATCAAGTTGCCCGGCGGCGCTGATGTTCCAGGGGAAGGGGAAGGAAATGTGAAGTGAGACATAATTAGGAAATAATGAATTTCAATGACAGCCTTGGTCAGTGATGACTGTAGCTCGTTTCATTAATTTGCCTGCATGGAGTCCCTGCCGCAAATGGACAACTGTCCGCGTGCTGATGCCTCAGTGATGCATTAGACTTAGGGCGCATGTGAGCAGCGCCAGGATAGACAGTATCAGACCCCTCTCATGCCTCACCTGTACCCCATCTGGGGTCTCACTGTCATCCCTCCAGAGCTTCTGTAAATGGTTCCGTGCAGGCCAGGACCTGGGTATGTGGGTATGTGTTAGACCTCAGCCCAGACCCCACACCTGCTAAAACAAAAAGGTCGAAAGGACAGCCTAGTAGGAATCCTAGGAGGCTTCCCTGCAATGGAGTGAATAGCTGCAGCTATCTCTTTACCTCAATGTATGTATAGGCATCTGTACATGATCCTATAGCTGCTTCTATAGGACATATTTAGAATGAAGTTCTAGGAAGGTGCACTTGTGAGTCATCCATTCATGTGGGCAGCCTAAACGGTGGATGTGATGGGCTCTCTATGGACCAAAGTCATGTCCGGGGAAGGTACAGAGAGCAGGCCAAGGATGAGAATATAGAAAGGAAGCCAGAGTATACACAGGCAGAAGTGAGAAAAGTGAGGACCCTGGTACAGACTCCCAAGTTCTTCTCGTGAATTTTCTGTCTCTTTATCACTGAACAATAAGTCCAAGTTGATACAGAAACATTATTTTAAATTATATCCTTGAGTTACCAGTGCTTTCTGCATTCCTTCCCTGCTCCACCTCTCTGTCATTCATGGAGCTGGCATGAGGCCAAGGTCAAGATTTGTGAGGAATTCCCCATTTAGATCTTCCTTTTCCTCTTCCTTCCCCCTTCCTTCCCTCCTTCCTTCCTTCTTCCTCTTCCTGCCTCCTCCTCTTTCTCCTCTTCTTCCACTTCCTGCTCCTCCTCCTCTTCCTTTTTTAATAGTAGTCACTGATCCCTGAATGAATGTGTTGTGAAAGTACAAACAATTGAGCAAATCCCATTTACGACGCAAAAGGAAGTAAATCTCCAAAGAAGAGAAAATTGGCAGTTTGGACCACAGAGGTGGTAGGATTCGAGACCAATGATGCAGTTGAGGACACGGTGTCATATGATTAAAACGTGCTAGGAAAGGACTTACAGTGTTCTCAGAAAACAATGCTAAGCATGAGGTAATGGGTGTTGTGGGTTCATTTAATGATCTCAGTGGGGGTGCAGTCTTTCACAATGTACATGGGGGTTATCAAATCATCGAACTGTGTATTTAAATTCTCTCTGACTTTTATGTCAGTTATTCTTTACTAAAGCTGGCTACATAGAGGAAAAGAAATACTGAGACTCGCATGCAAACACCCTCAGCTGGGTCTCTACTGGTGGGGAGAGAAGAGCCTCCAGGGTGTGACACTGAGTCCTGAGCCCGGTGGAGGAGAAAAGCTGGACACTGGCCACAGTCCCCTGGAGGCTGCCCATATGACCATCAGCACGAGGAGGCCACTGGGAGCAGAGGGCAAGGGTGAGTGCATTCTGGGGGAGTCTCTCAAGGCTCATGACTTCTGTACCAGAGAGTCAGGAGGAAAGACGGAAACACTTGACAAAATCTTTTAAGAACAGCTGTGTGTATGTGAGAGAGAGAGAGAGAGGGAGGGAGAGGGAGAGAGAAGGGAAGGGAAGGAGGGAGGGAGGATGCCAAACTGGCCCCTACAGACAGCCCAGAAAGACAGCCCACAACTCTGAGAGACGGACAGAAGAGGCTTCATTCTCTGACCCTGGTGGGCTCCGTGATGAGCTCCCAAAGGCCAGGGCTTGGGGTTGCGTCAGCGCTTCTCAATAACCGGAAGCTGGTTGCTATGCAGAGACCAAGCAGATGCCGAGCTCTGCTAAGTGGGAGCAGTGAGGTGGGCTGTGAGGAGGCCATCCTGTCTCTCCAGTTGGCACCTGCTGCACTGGGCAACGGGGCTGGGTCACAGGGCTGGGCCACGGCGCTGGGCAAGGCTTTCATTCCTGACTGCCTCTGACTCTGGTGACTTCCCCTTGTCAGGAGCTGAGCCCGTTCGTTGCCTTTGCTGTGATGCTGCATCTGTGCACCTCTCTGAGCCTCCTTCCCCTTATCTGAGGGGACTCCAGTGACGTCCAGAGAGGGAGGCCCACGTCCAATAAACGTGTGTTTGGTCACCGTGCGTTCGCCGAGACGGTGCCCCTGACCTGACCCTTCGCTTTCTGCCACTGCCAGGGGGACTCCGTCGCCAATGTGTAGGCTGTTACCCACGGGAACCCTTCTGCCGGTCCGCGGGGACCACGTCGCTGCGACGCTGGTGGTGAATCCAGGCGTGCGCTCAGGACAAGAGCTCGATGGCGCCTGGAGCTGCCTGCACTGGGCTTGTGCCCTGGGTGGGAGGAGGGGGGCTGTGACTTCCACTGGCCCCTAATAAACACAGCGGTTGGCTCAGGGCTGCCCTGGCCACCTCCCAGGAAGGCTTGGAAAGGCTGTGCAGCCTGACACACTCCCCGGCCCAGAACTCTGCCTTGTTGGGAAGTTCGTTCTGTTCCTTCATGGTCAGTCGAGCCACTGTGACGCTGCAGCTGCCACAGTCCAGATGGTCCCTGTCGCTCTGAGAACCAAGACATTTCAGAGCCAGAGAACACTGCACGCACAGCCCCTCCCTGCTCTGGACCCACTGATGGCAGACGGGGCCAAGAGGGCCACCCGCGCCTCTCCATGTTGCTGGCAGAGAGCAGCCCACAGTGGGATTAGTACAGCTCTAGTGTCCAAAGCAACCTCAAGGGTGGTGACAGAGTTACCTTCTATACCTGATGTCCCCTCCTAAGGTAAAGAGGACCAAAGAATGCCATAGCACCTTGTTGATTTGCTCTATTATATTGTATGTCTGCCCTGTGTCAGTGAGTGGACTTCATGAGCAGCGAAGAAAGCCCCACAGAAACCAACGCTAAAGTAGAAACGGCACCGGTAGCGAAACACAACCGTTGCAGACTACGATCTACAGGTGTAGACGCTAAAGCTCACTTGTACAGAGACATACTCAGTTCACATGTTTTTGGTAAAATGACATCATAGGTAAGACCTTGAAAAAAATGTGAATCTGCCACAATGTGCCTCATTTGGGCATCTGAGCATGAAGCTACTCGAAAGTGTCTCCCACGGAGTGGATTTCCATCTGTCTTATATATTTTTCATTTAACTGCTTTTGCAGTTATAAATTATCTGATGAGCATGTATTGTATAAAAGGAATTCAAGCTGCAGTAAGTGGTCAATGAATCTATTTTGTGGGTCACAATTGTTATAAACAAATGATGGCATTTGATATAAAAAGTTGTTGCAGATGAACAATCATTCCTTTATGGTAAGAAGTAAGAACCATTAATCTGTATTTCATTTTGCCTATTGGGTTATCCCAACACCCCAGGACTCACTATTATAGAGAAAAGTTGGTTGAATGAATTTCCCTGTTTAAGGAACAGTGAGTAGTGACACATCCGAAGAAACTGAAATGAAATGAAAACCAAGGCATTGAAACATTGAACAGTATATGTGGGAAAGTTTGATTTTGAATAAGAAAGATCATTTTGAAAGCATTTTTTTTCAATAGGAATAAAAATGTCAACCTTGGTGGGTGAGTTTTGTCAAAATGCATTAGGACTGTTTCTTCCAAGTCCTTTGTCAAGTATAATAAATGATAAATATTAATTTGTTTTAGTCTAGGAATTGTTAACTCTCCAAACATATTTGTAATGCACTTTTCCTGCTTAGTTTCTGACATGACAATCAAAACAGTTTTCTAGAAAGACACCTGTAAATCTATTTTTATGCCTCTTTTGGAAATTTAGTGCTTATTAGTGTATTATGAATTGAGTATGAAAAGTCCCATAAACAGCAATATTACCTTCTTATCCATTCCTTGATGCACTTTACCTGCCTAGTTTACCAACAATATACACTTAAGATGCTTCTTATTATCTATGGTGTTATATTGTACTTCCCTAGTTTTCTTACTTTTTTTGTTTTATTCTATCAATTAATTTTTCTTAGAGGATTTTTTTCTGTTGCATCTATGTTGAGTTCAAATCTCTCTTCTCTCCCCTCGCAAATCTATTCCATTTCTGAAACAAAACAATATGACTTATCCATGATCTCCTGAAGCATGTTTCATTTTTCTTAACCTGAGAGATATTTGAGATAATACCTTACATCATATAAGAATCTTTATCAGTTCTTATTTATTTCCTAATATTTCTCAAGTTAATGAGGCTTTTTCCCATTAAAATCCAGGTTTCTCAATAAGTATTAGGGCTTTTTAAAATCAAGTTATCAGCATCATTGAAAATCTTCTTCCTAGCATTGAGACATAATATTTTCTTCTCTCTTGCCTATTTTGCCCAGTTCACTGTGATAATTCAACAGAAATGGGACGGTCAGAATTGTCTCAAATTTGTTGATCATAATCAGATAACATTTCATTTATAAGGGGTGCATGGAATAAGTTCCGAGGTCTAAAAGAAGTAGAAAAACACTTTGAAAACTAGTTGAATATTTGTAATTATTTGGCAGTTAGATACTGTTCTCAGGCCCTGTATGTGATTTCATTCATGCTGATTTGATATTCTGTCAGTAAATAAATCATTGCATATTTACAGAAGGGAAATGATCTGACAGGCACTATGGTAGACAGGAATGTATGTCATGAAAGTTGCAATCTAAACTGTATTTCTACCTACTTGCATTGTTTGATGGATAATAAGTATTAAAAGTTATATCGTTCATTGGACTCCAGAAAAGTCACTGACACACTACATAATTATGAATGAATCCTTTTAATATTTGTTATTCTAAAATACCAATACAATTTTAATATATTAACATAAGCCTCATAAGAGCTGGTATTTTAATAATTAGAATGCTAAGATGCATTATCTCATTTGGTACTTTCAGTCATCCATAGAAGGTCAATACTCCCTCTTTACTGTAAAGCTCAGAAAACTGAATATCAAAGACCAGTTAGAGGTTACTGGAAGGGGAGGGGGAGGGGAGGTTGCTACATGGGGGGGAGAAGGGTGACCAATGGTTTTATAAAGGGCATAACTGACTTTCAGCAGTGCGCTGAGGTGGGATACACATGTGCTGATTATCCAAGGGGTCGCCTAAAACTTATCTGGAGTTTGAATGCAGTGTCACTTTGGGAAACATGAGTAGAATTAAATGAAATACACTAAAAGAGAGGAAACCTTCTCTTCTTCTTCCCCAAATGGCATATTTAGGCCCAAATCCCAGCTCCCCAACCTCCACAGGCCAAACATTGCCCCCAGGCTGTGTTCCTGCCCCAGCATCGCAGGCACAGACATGTTTACATCTACTCATTTGGGTATAAGCTTCTGGAAACGTGAGGACACATTTGTGGAGCGAAGGCTCTGGGGTGGCTGGAGGGAGTTGGGCAGCTGGGGATCCCCTGGGGGGCATTGGGAATCCAAGGATGGCACAGGTGGAGGTGGGCAGAGACTCCCCCCGGGAACACGGAACACACACAGCACAGGAGACCTTTGGTCCAATAGCTGAAGCACTTCTTTCCTTTGAGCTCTTACTTCCACCCATCCCAACCTGTGATTCTTCCTCCTCCGTGTTTATTTTAATTTCCACTGTTTGCACTTATATATCTATATACACACATACATACATATGTGTATATGCATCATGGCATCATTGGCCGCCCTGGTGCTCTCCCATCACCTTTCCACACGTGCACCACCTCGGTCTTTTGTGCCCCCTCCCCCGCCCCATTCTCTCCTCCACCCCCCATCTTGCTCTGCGCTTTAGTTCTGTTGGCATTTTTAAATTTTTTTAAAGCATTTGTTTGTTTCTTCTCTATCCCTCCTATAAGTGAGACCATCCGATGTCTCTTTATCCTTTCGGGCTTATTTCCGCTACCATGATTCCTTCTCGCTCCATCCATGTTGCTGTGATGACACAGTGTCTTCTGTGACTGATGAGTAATAGCTCCATTGTGTAAATATACCCTTGCAACTTGGCCAAATCAGCTTTGTTTGTTTCTTGTCATAATAACAATTTCCTGTTCTTTGCGATCCTCTTCTTTCCTCCTTTCATAACAAGTACTTGTGTTTGTGTCAAACCAAATGCCCTGGAGAGAACAAAAGGCAGTTTCCAGCTGAGGCCTGGATCCTGCATGCCCCCTGCCCCCTGCCTGAGGTTCAGATTCTCACCTGGGCTTCCATCCATACAGGCGCTCATGGGAGCAGCTCGAAGTGTAGACACAGCTCTCCTGAAAGGCAGGCTTTCGTGCATTGAAAGGAAGGTGATGCAAGGTGATGAGGATCCAAAGGTGAGCGTGTGTGGCCTGAGGACCGTGATCAGGGGATTCACTGACAGCGGCGCCCACCTGGGGGGGTAGAGTTTCGGTGCAGGCTGGCGGTGCCCGCCTCCTGGCCACATGCCTGGACTCAGCATCTGCATCAGAGGAGCCTCAGGGGCCCTCGTTCCGGGGGCCCAGGAGCCTCTTTAGGAGAAGACACTGACATGTGGAGAAAGAACGAACCAGATGCAGACACTTTAGCCTTGACCAAGCACCGTGAGTTTTAGGTGAAATAGCTGAGAAATTCTATTGCACTTTCTTTCCCACTGTCCCGTGCCTTCTAGACCGTGGCATGAAGAAAAGAGCTGATCATAGTAACAGCACAATGACAGTAACGGTGAGGAATAAATGTTTGTGGAGAATTTAAAATGAGCAGGTAATATGATCGAGTCAAGAGACAAAATAGACTAATAGGAAATACGCACGTCGTCAGCAAATGCTCACGCTACAATGACAAGTATTTTCAGCTACAAAACTGACAAAGTTAACTAGCTACTGATGTTTAAATCATCGTGCAGTCGTCTATTCTATAATGGGTGGGAGCCAGGTAGATCCTCAGAAAAGAATATTATAAATAAATGAAATATACATTTTTATTAAATATTTTATCAGATAGTTACTTCCCATTTCTGTAATCCCCGGGGCTCTCCCCTCCCTGATCATTCCCTCCCTCACCTCCCCACCCCCCCAAGTTGTGAACTTCAGTTTAGTTTTTAGATTATTTTGACTTTTCCTCCTGGCCTTTTGTTTTTCCCATGCCTCATTTGGACTCTTTTTCTTTCTGACTTGTTTCTGCTAATATGATTTCTTCTAGACCCATCCATGTTATCATAGGATGATCAAACTTGTCATTTTTCGTTGATGAGTAATATTCCATTGTGTATACAGACCACATCTTTTTCATCCAGTCATTTGTCTTGGGGCATTTGGGTTGTTTCCATGGCCTTGTAGTTATAAATAGTGCTGCAGTAAACATCCGGGCACAGGTGTTCCTTTGTACCCATATTGAGGTCTCCTTTGGGTAGATTCCCAGAAGAGTGATTGCTGGGTCAAATGGTAGTTACATTTTCGTTAGTTTGAGGGTCCTCTGTACAACTTCCCATAGCAGCTGGACCAGTTAACATTCCCACCATCAGTGCAAGATTGTTCCTTCCTCTCCACATCCTCATCAGCATTTGCTGTTGCTCGTTTTTCAGGCACTGACCTGTAGCCTGGGACCGGCCTCCCCCTGGAGCTAGCATCGCTGAGCTCTGCTCCCACGAAGACCCATGTCACCCCCTAGCCTGCAGCACAGAAGTTAAAACCCCTGCGTGGTGGTCTGGGGACCACATGGGGTCAAGTGGGGCTGGGTGGGGATTAGGGTTAAGGTTACAGGGTGACCGGGAGGGCTGCTACCTGATCAGGTTTCTCCCTGCCCTGTCTGGACTGGAGACCCAGAGCCAATGACAGAGAGACAAAGACAGAGACAGAGGCAGAGAGACAGAGACAGAGTCAGTGAGGCAGATACAGTGACAGACAGAGAGACAGAGACAGAGAGACAGAGACAGGCAGAGACAGAGTCAGAGAGGCAGAGACAGAGACAGACAGAGAGGCAGAGACAGAGAGGCAGAGACAGAGAGGCAGAGAGACAGAGACAGAGTCAGTGAGGCAGATACAGAGACAGACAGGGAGACAGAGACAGGCAGAGTCAGAGAGGCAGAGACAGAGACAGAGACAGACAGAGAGGCAGAGACAGAGAGGCAGAGACAGAGAGGTAGAGAGACAGAGACAGAGTCAGTGAGGCAGATACAGAGACAGACAGAGAGACAGAGAGACAGAGACAGGCAGAGACAGAATCAGAGAGGCAGAGACAGAGACAGAGAGGCAGAGACAGAGACAGAGACAGACAGAGAGGCAGAGACAGAGAGGCAGAGACAGGCAGAGACAGAGTCAGAGAGGCAGAGACAGAGACAGAGAGGCAGAGACAGAGAGGCAGAGACAGAGAGGCAGAGACAGAGAGGCAGAGACAGAGAGGCAGAGACAGAGATGACAGTCAGAGAGACAGAGAGAAACAGCGGTAGATACAGAAAGACAGAAAGAGACACAGAGACAAAGAGAGAGACAGACAGAGACAGAGACAGACAGAGATGGAGCGTGGCTAGTCTCTGCAAGGCAGGTAAAGGTCGGGCAAGGAGGCACTGCAATGCTCACCAACAGGGACCTGAATACCCCGTCTGCGAGCAGGAGCTGGGAGAAGGGCCTGGCTGCTCCTGCCTGAGGATACTGAACCCCAACCTCCAGAGCTGGCCACGGCCATGCTCGCTTCACGCTGACAAAGGCCTGCGGAGGAGCCAGGCCTGTGTAACTGGAGTCTTTCTGGCGGGAGAGAGAATGCTCTGGAATCGTCAACCGTGGGGCTCCATCCACTGCCCCCCCCCCTCAAAGGCCCAGGGACCTAGGAGAAGCCCAGTCCTTAGGGGCATCCAGTCTCCGGGACAAGCTGACGGGGAAGGTCGTGGAGTTGCTGGTTCCCTCTGGAACCTTCCAGAGACGCGGTGGAAGCTCAGCTGGGT
This sequence comes from Uropsilus gracilis, assembly GCA_004024945.1. NCBI lineage: Eukaryota > Metazoa > Chordata > Mammalia > Eulipotyphla > Talpidae > Uropsilus > Uropsilus gracilis. Next base: position 17,264 of record PVHY01023457.1, read on the forward strand.
GGGGGGGCCTTTACGTGGGGGAGGAGAATCGGCCGTTACATAAAATGGTGACGGAATGAGTGCACCTGCAGGGGTGTCAGGGAACCCCGCTCTCCCAGGTGCAGGGTGCAGTCCTGCCTCCCCAGGGGCGACGTGCCAGGGCGACAGCCGGAGCGCACACACCCAGCCCGTCCGTCTCCCGAGCATCTTCACCCAGAGGTGCACGGTTTCAGCGGGGCCAGGTCAAGGGCCTGGCCCTTGACCACCACGCTGACACCCAGCTGAGCCCTGCTCCCCCGCTGGCTGCCCGCACGCACCCACAGTCACCACGCAGGGCCCCGCCCCGGCCTTCTGCTTTCCGCCTGCGTTCAGGATCGCAATTGCTACGGATAAAATTTAATGTGGCGCAAAATATCAGGGAAGAAAAATGACCCCGTAAAACACACCTTGCGGTGGAGCCTTGTCTCAGCGCTGGGCAGCTTTTCCTCGGAGACAGGCCACTGATGACCGTGGACCGGCCGCGGTTCTGGGGCTGCTGCCATGGCGGTGGATGTGGGCCCGCTGCGCAAAGCTGACCTGTGGGTGGGCCCCGAGGCGCGGGCTGGACGCCCCTGGGTGAGCACTGTCCCCCGCATGGTCGTCCAGGATGGAGGCTGTTCCTTTGCCAGCTAGAGAGACGCACCATCCGCAGGGGTGTGATGGTGGCGGTGGAAAGAATGATACAAATGGATCGCAGCGGATTGAATTCACCGAGCGCTGGCCAGGCGCTGGGCGCCGTGCTGGAGTTTTGAATCACATGCGAGCGTGTTGACCTCGTGCAGGAAGGGTGGCTTGGGGAAGATGCCATGTGCCCTCTGGAAGCCCACACACTTAACCCACGTGCCGAGGACCCTCCCATCTCCTTACCGAAGGGGTGAATGATCTAGCTATGCAAGAGAGCGCCTGGGAAGAAACCATTCCACTGGTCAGAGGGACAAGGATGGATTTGAGGACTGGACAAGGTAGAGAAGAGGGAGCGTTGCATCATAGGGAATGATGTACGTTGCTGGAAATGAGGATACATCGTAATTGATGCATGGAGCCCATTGGAGTCTGCAAGGGAATCAACATGGCTGCCTAGTGCTAGACTGGCAGCCAATGGTCATGCTGGAAGGAGGCGTCGTGCTGGAAGGAGGCGTCATGCTAGAAGGAGGCGTCATGCTGGAAGGAGGCGCGGTGAAAAAAGACAGTAGTTTGCTGGCAGTGATGGATTTCTCGACTAACTTGAGCTTCTCCAGGGCCGGTCATGGTGGCATCGCTTCTGAGCATCCTTGAAGCAGTTAGGTTTCACAGAGAGACTCCAAGGTCACCTGGTATCGCTGAGCGTTGAACTCATGTCAGGCTTTTGTTTTCTCTCTTTTTTTGCTCTTGGAGCAACTTAGAAACCTAGATAACCTCTGACAGAGGCACAGACTCAGCTCAATGGAAGGTGGAAGGGAAATAGGTAGTAGAGGCAATGCCCCAAGATATATACCCTCTCTCCTGCCCCCCTGGCCTGGACAAATCAGCTTGAGCTTTGTTGTTAATGTAGGAAACGCTCCTTTAGTTGCTGTTCACAAAGACTCCTATCAGCTCCCATCCCAGTTTGGACCGAGAAGCTTGCAGCAGAGAAACATCGCAGAGGAGCACCAGAGATGGTGCACGAGCTAGGTAAGCCCAGCTAGAAAAGTGGATCCAGATAAGCAATGGCAGAATGGAGTCACATTATGGCAGCAGTGTGACCGGGGGCAGAGTTCCTTTCCCGGGGGGGTGTTTGTCAGTGCTGTGTGGAACAAGGCACAGAGTGTTCAGGCTTCCACACTGGGACCCAGTGTCTGTAACTGGGACGACAGTAGCAAACCTTGAGCTGGAACACAGGTGGGATCCCTCCAAGGTGTTCCCTTGCACATCCATAGGGGGCGCTGGTGAGCCTTTTAGCTGAAAGACCCAGCAAGTTATACTCCAGGGAAGGGACAGACCGAAGGTATATAGAGCCTCCCCAAATTGCAATCAGCTTCTACCAAGGTAATTATTATTGTGTAAGACTCTCAGCTTCTCTGTGCTCATGGCCCCGTATAGAAAGTATGGATGTCCATCAGTAATCATGTCATCTCAAGGCGCTAGCTCCTTCTGTCTGTCTTACTTAATGCTTAATGTTAATTTAAAAGTTAATGGACTGGCAATAGCTTAGGTCCTGGCTAAAAACTAAAAACAAGACTCATAGACCCAATGACTCATGTGGAACTGAGTTGTTGATGTTGGCAAAGACTTCACAAACATCTGGTTGGTAGGTTTAGGAATTCAGAGGAAAGAGATCAAAGTTTTGTAGGTGAAATTTAGTCTTAAAATAATAATATCAGCAACAATAAATACAGAACAAGAGACATAATTGCAAGTGTTGTTAAGAGGGTTTGATTGATGCTAAGCCCATTCGAAAAGAGAAAAATGGTGAAGTAGTCAGATTAGTAACAACATCTAAAGTCTAACATAAAAAGGAAAAATACCAATGACAGTCATAATTAAAAATTAAAAGTAAGAATAAAAGCCATGTTGCTCGCCAGCTCATAAGAAATTCTATTTGTATATGTGAGGTCTCAGGAAGAGAAATGAGAAAGAATGGAGTGAACAAAATAGCTGAAGAGAACACAGTCAAGGATTTTCCTGAACTAACAAAAGAATTTCACTCACTAATTCAAGGGTCTTTAAGTTTGCAATCAGAATTGGATCAATAAAGAGGAAAAGGTATCCAGGAACATTGTAGTAAAACACCCAGGAAAAGTAAGAATGTCTAAAACAAAGTTAGAAGGGAAAAGTAGACATTACAGGTGACAGTGAAAATGAACATTGACTCACCAGCAGATGTAGTGAGAATTACTGACCAAGGAATTACATCTTTAAAATAATGAAAAAGGCCTTCTGACAGTGAGGTCTACACCCACTGCACCTATCACTCAAAGTAAAGGCCAAGTAAAGGAGTTTTCAGAAAAATGAAATTCCAAGAATTTGTCACCAGCCAACTTGCCCAAAAATGAACTATTCCAGGCAAAAGATAGATGACACCTGTCAAAAACACAGTAATGTGAAAGGAGAGAAAGGTGAGAGGTAGGAGTGTGTAAAAACCACTCCTGACAGCAACACGAGTGTGTATTTGTGGTGTGAACATGCAGGCCCACAACAGAGTAAAGCGTTAGAGTGAAGCACTGTTATTTAGAACACAACTGTTTAGCTTTAATATAACCATTTAGGGTTGTATGTGGAGATTCTAATGTCATCGTTAAGAAATAGAGTAGGCCGGGCATGGTGGCACATGCCTGTAAGTGGCAGCCTAAGAATCCATGGCCGGGACCAGGGATCGCTGTTCAAGTACCGCCAGGGGCACATGGCAAGACCTAGTTCCAAAAAAATATAGCTAGGCATGGTGGCGTGTGCCTGTAATCCCAGATTGCTTGGGTCGGTGGTACCCCGGGCAACGTGAGCCTGTGGTTCCACAGACAAAATTGCCGAGACCTAGTCTCAAAGGAAAGAAAGAAATAGAGCAGAGATAGAGTAGAGGATGCAGGAGGAGAACAAATGAAGTAGTAATAATGACAAATATAGTTAACTAATATAAAATAAATGGGGCAAAAAGTCTGGCAAAACAGAAAAAAAAGGAGCAAGTTTGGATAATTAAAT